>OZ012735.1:330035551-330121436 GCA_963859935.3 Lathyrus sativus | reverse complement strand
GGATCACAAAGTCCAGTATTTTTCTTCAAGGATTGTCTTCAGTAATGACACTTATTTCAAGTGGAGTCAGATTACTAGAGTCTTCATTCCACAAAGAGTTATCATAAGAGGACTCTTCTATGGTATCTTGAACAATATTTTCATTTTCAGGGGAATCTTCCCATCATGTTGGTTGGATGTCTTCAATTCTGATACGAGAACTTTTAGGAGCAGTGTACTTCACTAGAAAGTAATATTTATTGCTTGGCTGTCCCGAAGCATCCCAAGTCTCTGAAGGGATATATGAATCATCTTCTTCGATGACATTGACTTCAAGAAATCAAAATTTGATGAATTCTTGTCCAGCAATTCTTGCAACTTTATCAACATGATGTTTGACATTTTCATAATTTTCCTAGTAAGGATTCCATAATTCTGGGAGAATGTGTGGACTTTCCTCAAGGTCCTTCAACAAATATGCATTCTCTGGCTGACTCTTATACCTTGGATTTTTTTTGTGTAAGGTTCCCAAATGGGAAAATCATCCATGGGATCATATGGGTTGTAATCTAAGTTATCTTTCATCAGAGTATCTTCTTCCAATGAGTTGGGAGGAGCACAACATCCTTCAGGATCAAAATCTCTGTAGATCATCCTGATATCTGATCTTGGTATATCTGGGACTTTGCTTCGGAGAGCAAAACGACATGTATGTTTCTTCCTGAGATATATATCATTTATCGTTGAAATAGGATTTCCATTCTTCATCTGTATCAGAGGGATCATTTTCCCCGACGGTGTGGACTTCTAGAGATATTGGGTGGAGGAAGCCTCCATTGTGGAAAAAATATTGAATAGGACGAATGCCTTCATCCTTCTTTGTAGTTTTGGTAAGTGCTGGAGGAAAATCGAGATCTTTTCTTGTCTTGTTATCAACAGGAATCACAACTTGCCCCCATCCTTTTATGTAACTGCTTCTTAATACTTGGAGAGCATCTTTATATGAGGAAATCAAAGTTCCTTCTTCTTGATGATTCTCATTGCTTACAGAGAGTGCTTGAAATTAAGTTCTAATGACCTCATCTGGTTCTAAATATGAGAATGATGATAGGCTGCTCACGATTAGAGCTTGTTCTCCGTATACTGTGATCAACTTTTTGTTCTTGACAAACTTCAGCTTTTGGTGAAGTGTCGAAATGACTACTCCTGCTTCATGTATCCAAGGTTGTCCCTATAAACAGTTGTATGGCGCTTGGATGTCCATGACTCGGAAGGTGACTTGGAAAGTATGGGGACCAATGATTATGGGAAGGTCGACTTCACCAATAATTGTCTTCCTGGCTCTGTCAAAAGCATTGATTATGATCTCACTGCCTCTCATGGGGGCGTCTTGAAATAATAATCGTGCTAGAGCTGATTTTGGCATAACGTTCAAGGATGAACCTATGTCTACGAGTACGCTGGCTAAAGCATCATCTTGGCAATTGAATGTGATATTGAGTGCCATGTTATGATTCTTGCCTTCCTTAGGAAGTTCTTCATCACTAAAACCCAAATTGTTGCAGGAAGTGATGTTGGAAATGATGTTATCAAACTGATCCACTGTTATATCTTGTTCTATAAAGGCTTGTTCCAAGACTTTCTGTAGAGCTTCTCTGTGAGCTTTTGAACTGAGCAAGAGAGATAACACAGATATTCAAGAATGAGTTTTTAATAGTTGATCCATGATGTTGTATTCAATTCTTTAGATGAGTTTTAACATTTCATCGTTATTTTTCACAGGCTCCATGTTGCTGGATTGACCAATTTCTTGATTAGTAACTTCAACTTGAGGTTCCTTTTCTTTTGCAGGTTCTTGTCGCGGTGAGAATTGGATATCAAGTTATTGATTAACTTGAATCACAAATCATTATTCACCACTGTTCTTTAATTTATCCAAGGGAAGGGAAAAAGAACGAATAACCCATGAGTATGCAATGCAAAGTAAAAGAGAATCTAAGGTTCAAGGTTGATTATACCTATGAAAGGTGCTAGCATCCTAAGTATATGTAGTACTCTACAGGAACCTTTTGTCTTATTGTGTTATTTGTTATTTTTCTACTAAAGAGTGACGAGGTAGAGGAGACCTAAGGTGTTATTTCTAGGTATGCTCGCCAAGATATCGCATCTCGTGCCTAAGTATCCTGATGGGAATGGAATTAAAGCATTCAAAGTTCCCCTAAAAGGGTCAATAAAGTTTTTTCATTGGTTCTAGGAGAAGAGGCAAGTCGTCATCTTAAGGAGAATACTCAACTTAAACCATAACAAACATTTGGAAGACAGACCTTTACTTCACATTTTGAGAAGGTCTCTAACTCGGATATGGAATCGACGAGAATGCCACATTCCCCTCCGAAGTGGAAAAGGAATCTACATCTTTTTCGACTATGTCATGGGGTAGGAGAATTATATCTCGACTAAGGATGACTAGTCTAATTCTCGCATGGGAGAAAAAATGGGAAACCTATTGTAAGTTATCTAGAGTTGAAATCCTAAGGGAACCTAACATGAGGATACAAGGTTGTATGTCTTAAGTCGATCGTCCTGAAGGGGAACAGGGATCAAGTAAAGGGGTAAATGATGCAGATGAAAATGCAATATGTATAAATATAAAGTCAAACATAAGTCATGCCCTTGGATTAGAGGTAGGCCATCATGACAATCATTAGGCAATATATTGAGATTATAACGAACATCATTAAACAGGACATGCCTACAATTCTAAATCAGGAATTTGATCATAAATTTAAATCGAGACTTAATCCTAAATTTAAATTAAGAATAAATCCCAACTTAATTACCAACTCAAATTTAATTTAATTTATTAATATAATCTAATTGACTTAAATAAAAAATAAAAATAAAATTAAACAAAATAAAAGATATGAAAAACAAATAACATGTTAGTTTGTTGGGCTATCACTTAAAGCCCAAGGAAATTTTATCATATACCCCTACAATTATACCCATACCCCTACATTAACATTTTTTAGACCAAAATACCCTCGTATAAAAATTTATATTTTTTTTTCATTTGTTTACCGGAAGACTTTTTGCAAGTCTTCCGGTTCATATTTTTTTCTTTTGTTCACCGGAACGGAAGACTTTTTGGAAGTCTTCTTGTTCACATTTTTTTTCGTTTGTTCACCGGAAGACTTTATGGAAGTCTTCCGATTCATATTTTTTTCGTTTGTTCACCGGAAGACTTTTTGGAAGCCTTCTGGTTCATGTTTTTTTTTTTAATTTTTAATATTGTCAATTATAATTTTTTTTATTTACTATCCTATCATATAATTTATTAAAAATTAAAATTAACATTTATATAATATTGTCAAATATTATAATATTTTTAATCATCTTAACGTTGGTTTTTTAATTCTATTCATGAATTCAAATCAAAAGTAGAATATATAATATACAATTATAGTTCTTAGTCATTTAATTTTATTTAATCCAATATCAAACAATTATTTTAAGTTTTTGGATTCAAACATTGACCGAAACATATATTAATCATTCTTTAAATTATCAGTATTTGAAAGTTATATATTTAAGGAAAAAATCTGAATTCATTGAACAAACAAAAAATGAATTGATGTCTAATAATAAATTTTTTAATATAAAATAAATGGTGGAGGAAAAAACAAACACATAATGTCAATAATTTATTTTAAAATTTAATAGTTCAGATTCATTCTTATTTTATTACATAAAAATAACTATTATATATATATATATATATATATATATATATATATATATATATATATATATATATATATATATATATATATATATATATATATATATATATATATATATATATATATATATATATATATATATATAAAATAATAATTACAATAATAAAAAACTTAATAATATTAATAATAATAATAATATAGTCCCAACAAACAAATAATGAAAAAGGTTATGATCTATTTGTTTTTTACTCACTTGTCTCAACTATTTTATTAATAATACTTTTATTCTAATTTAAATTATCAATATATGAAAACTATATATTTAAGACAAAAATCTGAATTTATTGAGAAAGAAAAAAATGAATTGATGTTCAATAATGAATTTTTAATATAAAATAAAAGATGAATGGGAGAGACAAAAATGACACATAATGTCAATAATTTATTTTAAAATTTTAAAATTAAAAAAAAAACATGAACCAGAAGACTTCCAAAAAGTCTTCCGGTAAACAAAAAAAAATATGAACCGAAAAACTTGCAAAAAGTATTTCGGTGAAAGAACGGAAAAAAAAAAGTGAACCGGAAGACTTCCAAAAATATGAACAGGAAGACTTGCAAAAAGTCTTCCGCTAAACAAATGAAAAAAATTATAAATTTTTATACTAGGATATTTTGGTCCAAAAAATTTTATGTAGGACTATAGATATAATTATAGGGATATGAGGTAAAATTTCCAAAGCCCAAACCTTAAAAAAATTTGAGAAGTTGAATAAATAACAGACTGGGTCGGGTCTTATCTTGAGCCCACCCGAGTTACCATACTAATAAGGGTCTAAATGAACAACAAAAAAGTAATTTAATAAACTCCTTCTCTATATTGTGATTTCCAACCTAGCTTTCATCTCCTTTGCACGACTCTCTGCTCCGATCCGTCGTGGCCTACTCACACCTCTTACCGTGGTTTCGCCATCTCCCACATGCTCGTGACTCTCTCGTCACCTTTACTTGCGATTTATCCTTGGCTTGCCCTTTCTTGTTCTTTCGCCAGCGTCGACTCTCAGCTTCCCGTGTTCTCTCTCGTGCGAACAATGGCGGAAACACCAAGAGGGGTTTCGCTCACATCTCTGTTCTCTCGGCTTTCAATTTTTAATTCAAGTTTCAACACGACGACGACACGATAAGTTTGCGGAATCGAGAATAAGAACTTACAACGATGGAGATTTAATCAGGTACGAGCTCTCCATCAATTCGGTGTTATTACTGCTGTAATTCTGTTGTAGTTGTCCAATTCTTGTGCGTACTATGCTTTTCTCCGCAAAGTATTGTCAATTCGTGTGTGTATTTTACTGATGTGGGTGGTATCTCTTAATTTGTCTATGTTTTGCCTTTTTTTTAATGCCTTTGCAGCTTCTCCTTTTTGTATGATTTTTTGTGCGTGTATTCATGTGTTTTTAGAAAGTTTTGTGCGTGTCAATTGTGTGAATTTGTGACACTGGTTTTTCTGTGAATGTATGTGGTTCTCCCCCTCCTCTGTGTGGTGTTTCATTTCCAATTTATAGGCCCCAATTCATTTGGAAAGAGACACCCCTGTTATAACTTTGAAAATGTTTCAGTTTCCATTTCGACACGTTCAAACACATTGGAATTTCATGCCTTTTTAAAGTTAACATGTCGGAAACATGTTCGGCTCTTTCCTCTTTTAAATTCGACATGTTATAATATGGTTTTGAAAACACTTAATGATGATTGTATATTGTTTTTTATTTGAAAA
Source organism: Lathyrus sativus (assembly GCA_963859935.3). Taxonomy (NCBI): domain Eukaryota; kingdom Viridiplantae; phylum Streptophyta; class Magnoliopsida; order Fabales; family Fabaceae; genus Lathyrus; species Lathyrus sativus. The sequence goes on along the minus strand of OZ012735.1, from coordinate 330,115,943 downwards.
CTTGCCATGAATGCTTGATTGTGTTTGATTGCTCTTGAAGAAGTTTGTTACTCTGTCCGATCTTGTTTTGACATTTCTTTTTCAAATTTTCTTGTTTGATCTGCGCAATAAAACTTCATTGAATGTGACCCCTTTCCTCATCCTCATGTAAGTGACGTGTGGTTTTTTAACATCTGCAGGTTTCATTCTTGCAGGTTGTTTTGATAGTCCTTCCTCATGGAAGCAACTGATTTTGAAAACACAACCCTCGTGGAGAATAGAAGAGCAGAATCCTTACTGTGAAGCAAATGAGCTAGAGGCGAAGACTAGGCATTGAGGCATGTGGCGAGTTGAAGAGCTTCTTTATAGAGACAATATCAATTGTTGGTGGAGCAAGGCTTCTTTTGAGTGTCAATTTTTAATTTTAATTCCAACTTAGTTGTTGTGTAATTCAACTCACGAAAGCTTGAATACCCAATTCCTTGATTTCTTTTACAGACCGAATAAGTTGATGCAACTAGATAAGCTTTTGCAATTTAGAATTCTAACAGCATATCAACGGCCATGAATGTCATTACTGCTGCATCTTTCACAAGGTAATCAAAGTCGTCAAAATAAATTGTCGAATTTATATTAAACCGTATGAAAACCTGTTGACTCTTAGGGAACATTTCGGGTAGAACAACTCCAGCTGTACCTTTCTTTCATAATCAGAGAAGATTAGTTGTTTTCTTGTAACTTCCTAACCACTTTTGTTTTTTTCTTTTACATGTTGATGAGGGAGCTTGAAAGTATACTTGGAAGATGAACTTGTACGGTGTATAGAGCATGGTTGATGGTGAACCATAAACATGCTGGTGAAGATTTGGTGCAAGGTATGAAGATGAATCGGAGACAATGACAACTTGGCGCCAACTTGAAGATTGATGAGGCCTTGGTTAGCGAGATAGACTTGATGGAACGGGTAAAAACTTAGTTTCTTTTAGGCTTAATTTGCTGTAACATTAGGATTTGTAATAAACATGCAGTGCCATTTTGTACACTGGATCAACTCGTTTGTTTTTTAGAATTTTTGCTCTTTAGTTCAACGAAATTGATAACAAAATTCGGAATTTCTTGTAGCTGAGGTAATGAAGTTGTCGTCACTTCTTTTATCCCCTTGTGAATTTTCTAGCTTTTAAATTTGTATGCACTCGACCAAACATGGAAGTTGTTGTAAAAGGATATCTAACTTTTAAATCCGAATCAGAACATATTTGATATCTTTTTTGTAATATTTTGGAAACCTCCAGTGAAACTAAGTATATGACCCATGGCTTGAATTCCATTTTAACCTTCTTTTGTCACTTTTGAAAAGGAGCTAAAAGAAATCCTTACTTTGACATCTTGTTTGAGCTTGAATATTACCAATTAGGTAAGTTTAGGCGGGATGGCCTTGAATTAGATTCTCGAGAGATGAAATTTTCCAGAGGATTTGATTTTGAATTGTCTTAAAGAAATGATCTAAAACTAATTTGAAACCATCCTAGGAACGGACCAAAGAACCATCTTGAGACCAACTTAATCAATAAGAAACCAAAGCAAAAGAACCCTCTTGAAATAAAGCTTGAGCATGGCAAAAATCTGTCCAAGATATCTTCAAAGCGGTGATCCAAGAGTGGCCAAGAATGAGAAAAAGGTTTTCAAGAATGAGAAAAAGGTTTTAAAAGTGAGACTCCAAATTGAATAGAAACCCTAGAATCAAATTGAAACCAAAATTCCTGCACAAACCTGTTAGTAATAAAGCACGCAGATACAAGATAATGCACAATGAGGTGGGATCTTAGGGTTAAAAATTAGGGTATGACAGATGCCCCCATTTAGGTTTCATCTATCCGGAGATATGGAGATTGAAATCTTCGTCTCGACGAGATAAGAGAGACTTAAATACAAACATGCACAATTGTTGGCCCTAAGATACCACAAAATGCTTATGATGGTATGAAATGATATGAATGCAAGAAAAAGATCATGTGGGGAATGATGTCATAGGGATAATTATATGCAGAAAATATTAAAACACAGTTAAAGAATGGAAGACCCGACGAGGCAAGACTCCACGGGAGAAGATCCAACTCCACTGGGGATGAGACTGAATTCCACTAGGGAAGAGACTACTAACTGACAATCATAGAGTAGTCTATTACCGAGGTCTTCTAATAAATTCCACTTGGAGATCCTACTGTCGAGGTCAACTGTGGTTATTTTAAGAGATATCCAATTGGAGGAGTCTACTGTCAAGACTTATACCTCATTTGGGAATACTTCTGCCAAGGTTTTATTGAAAAAAAGTGTCAACTGTCAAAATTTACTGGAAAGTCTGCTACCGAGTTTAACCAGGGAATATAAAAAAGGACAACTATTTGTCGAAGTTTGGAGAAACATCAAAGTTAGCCAAAGAACCTACTGTCGAGATCCTGGAAAGAAAGAACATCTTTTGTTGAAGTCCGCTGGAGATCTACTACCGACAATAACCAGAGAATATAGAAATGGAACACCTTCTGTCGAGGTCTATTGGAAATCTTCTGCTAAGACTTGTCAGGAAGTGAAAAGAAAATACCTACTGCCAAGGTTTACTGGAAATCCTTGCCAGGAAACTAAAAGGAAACACCTGTTGCCGAGGTTTACTGAAAACTCCATTTTAAATTTTATAGGAGAATCTACTACCGAGATTAACCAAAGAATATGAAATAGAGCCAACTTCAAATAATCAAATGATTTGTTTAAAAGGATAATAAAAATCCCCTCGCCTCGTGTCGCAAGTCACAAACTGGTCTCAGTTTCTTATTTGATCAAGTATTCCACTTGAAAAGGGTAAAAATAAACCTCCTCACGTATCGGGTCGCAAGTTACGGGTTGGTCTCAGTTTCTTTCTGGAAAGATGAATCCTTGTGGGAGAGTATCTTCATAGGGGATTGGAACTTCACGGGAGACAAATTGTCTTGAGGAGACTTCCACGGAAGATGTATCTCATAGGGGATTGGAGACTTCACGGGACACAAATTGCCTAGGGAGAGTATCTTCATAGGGGATTGGAGACTTCAGCGGGAATCCATAACTTATTAGAGATTAGGAAACATCACCGGGGATCTTCAGAAGAGATGCAGGCCAGTTGATTTGTAAAATATGTCTTCAAATAAAGAGAAAGAACATATGAATCTTCATCAAACTTCTCGGAGAGATGCCATCTGATGGGAGTAAATTGAATAGCGGACCCGCTGGGGAGAACATCATCGAGGAGCAATATTGTTGTATTTGAAATTGCATCGGAGCAAATGAAATCCTTGTATCAGGAATTCTCAAATAAAGAGAAACACTTGTGAAGTCTTCAATAAACTTCTTTGACAAATTTCTGGAGAGATTCCATTTGCTGGAGGATAAGTTGATAATCTTGATAAACTCATTGGGGATAGACAAATTGTCTTAAGGAGACTTCCATTTGTCATCCAAACATAAAACCTAAGAACAAAATAAACTGCTCAAATAAAGAGTTGTCACTTGTTGTCTAGGTATAAATTCCAACATTGCTAGAGAAATACTTTGCATTCTATGGTAATCTTCACACAAATCCTTCTTGGGGAGACAAAGTGCAAAATAAATGTATGCTCAATTTATGTTCAATAGCCTAGAGAGATTCAAAATTGTGATGTTTAGGGACCAAAGCTCAATCCAGGAAATAACTAAAAATAAACAGTCAAGCAAGACTCCATCCAGTGAGGAAGGAACTCAACTAGGGTTTATCTTTATCCAAAAAAATGGAAAAGAAAGTTAAAGCAACCATCTTCCACGAGGATCGAACTCAGCCGGGAATTAGAAAGGATGTGCTATTTCTGCTTAGGGCTGACGAATCTACTTGAGGGGAGAAAGGAAACCCAGTCACTTAGGGATAAACACAACCAAAGTGAAAGAATAAACTAAGATCACAAAAATGAAAAATGCACAAATTCCATGTATCTATATGAATGAATGTATGTCATGTTATGCTTATGTCGACAAAACGAACAAGGAGAAGAAGTAAACTGGAGATGAAATAAACATCTCGACACGGATACTCAGCCAATCTTCACGAGACGAAAGTATCACTGGGGATGAATGGAAAGTCACATTTGGAATCACAGTCCTGCTTCAAGGCTTCAAACCTATCTAGGGAAAAGAGAACACTCCACTTGGGGATAAACATCATGACTTCACTTAGGAGATCATCAAGATGAATCCTGCTACTTTGTTGGATATGAGAAAGATTCACTGGGAAAGGATCAAACTCATGATCAGAGAGACTTCATAGGGGATAAAATAAATATCCACTACAAACTGAAGTAGACTAAAAGGAAGTTGTAATTGGAGATGCCAGAGTTGAGGACTCACAGGGGGATAAAATGAATATCCACTTAAATGGGGAATCTTGTATCAACATCACAGTTGTAGACGTCAGAGTTGACTTCATGGGGATGAAATAAACATCCACTTTGCTGAGGAATATTGAAGTTGTAAGAAGTTAGTTAAGGAGTGAAATAACATTCACTTCACTAGGGAAAGTTGAACGCCAAGAAATCCACTGAGGAGTGAAATAACATTCATTTCGCTAGGGGAGATTGAAGCCAAGGGCATTCATTGGGGATTCTCAAGTCACCAATTGGAGCATTCTTGCATCAATTCTATCATAACTGCTTGAAGTAGAGATTCACTAGGGAATTGTCATGACCATTAAAGTAGAACTTACTGGGGAATCATCATATATTTTGAGACAGAAGCTCTTTAGGGCATGGGTAAAGAATGTTGTGAGAATAATGTAGTTCTGCATTGATGAACTGCATGGTAGTCGCCATTTTGAACAACAGTTGTTGTGAATGGATCAAAATAATCTTCTATTCTCACATGCCCCAGATCACAAAGTTTATGAGAAGAAGTCATCCTAAGAGGATTTTACAGAAAACTTGACATCTAAGATGTTTCAATGTCTTCCAACTCTTGGAGAGATTTGTCAAATCTCGACGTAACTTCCCCAGATTGGCTGTATTCTATATAATTGAGTCTTCAAACTTTCCCTTCTTGGGGATGGTCGTACCACAAAGGCAACAATTGAGAAACAAACTTGCCCCTGTTTAGAAGAGTCTTCAGGTAACGCGCCCCTTGATATGGTCATCTTTTGAAATGATTTTCCACCAGAGTCTCAAGTCTCAAAATATTTAGCTCATCATTGATGCTCATATGCAAGCTTCTACGATATCAAGCAGTGTTAGCACGTAGAAAAATGTTAATTCTGAAGCTGCTAATGCAACACACATGTTTGTCTTGAAGTTTTTTTATTGAAAAGATATTGCAATAACCTGTGACGGAATCACTAGTTAGGATATGAAATTGATTTATCTCACAAAGCCAACACAAATTTTGAGCATAGCTCATAGGAGTCAAGAAACGTTATCTCATCGAGTATGTTTTCAAAATAAACCATGCTTCAATTAGGTCTTTAGAGGGTTGTATTGTGGCTTAGTTCACGATTTAAGAAACAAATGATATAAGGCTCAAAGTTTATTTGTGTCCACCCATTCTTCGTGATGTCCACTCCTTTTTTTTGAAAGTTTAGGTGCTTGATGATCTTAACTGAAAACTACTCTGCCCCAATTTACAAATCAGGGTTTTTTGATTTGGAGAAGAAAACTCCTACTTCGAGACTCAAAGGGGTTTACGAGGGTCTGTCTCCCTTATATCTCTGGTGTTTGGGGATTTGAAACAATGCCTTAAATCATCACCAGGGTTTTATTCAAATGCATACAACGAGAGATCTTGCATTTGATTTCGTCATCCTCCCTCCAATTCTCTGCCTAAGCAAGAGATTGGGTAGTGTTGGCATTATAAAGAAGAAAAAACATTTTATGAGTGAATACAAATGGATTTCTTCAAGACAAACATATTCATTGCATTAATCATCCAAGACAAATAAGTTCTCACATGCAAGTCATGCTTTTACAATCAACAAATACAAGCAAACAAACAAACAACCTGATGATCTTGGGAATGAGCTCTCCTTTTGATTTCTCTGGCTTGAAATGACTTTCTTAAGTCTTTATATTCATCAACATAAAGGTGTTCCATTCATAACTGGGCTTCCTCCCTTGAAGGTCAGCACTTCATCGTCGATTCTCTTGAACTTTTTCTTGGAAAACCTTGCATTCTTCAATCGAATGCCCTACTGCTCCATCATGAAATTCACAACTAGAATTTGGATTGAACCAAGTAGGGTGAGATTTCATGGCTTTAGTCTTTCTGAGTGTCATCACCAAGTTTCGAGCAAAATAAAACCATAATTGACTGTAATTCATCGGGATTGGATCAAACTGGCGAGTCTCTCCTTCTGGATCATTCGGAGGTCTCCGTTGATTATGATAATTTGGATTCTGACATTGATCTTGAGGAGCCAACCTTTTTTTACTTATATGGAAGCTTACGAAGTAGTGGTTGCTGGCACTGAACAAGCGCTGCATATTGACATTGGTGATAAGGCACCAGAACTAGAGCTTGCAAGATCTTAGGAGAATCCTAAATTGCATCAACACCAATACTTCTTTCTTCTTGGGAATCACTAACAGATTTATCTTCACTAGCTTGGCTATCTGAGTCATCTTGGATTCTTCCACTTTTGAGTGTGTTCTCAATGTTTACTCCGACTTCCATAATTTTAGAGAATTCTAATGGCACAACATCTACCATCCTGACATAAAAAGAGTCTGACAATATTCTTAGAAACATCTTGGCCAACTCTTTTTCTTGGAGTGGTGGATGGACTTGGGCTTCCAACTCTTTCATAGCTGTGCGTACTTCCTGAAGGATTCCTTGTCCATCCGACTCATACTCGTCAATTGATCGCTGTCTAGAGCCATGTCCAAATTGTAATTGTACTGCTTCATAAAACCGTCAGCTAGGTCTTCCCAAGACTGAATATGGTTCCTTTCTAGTTTCATATACCATATCAAGTATGCCCCACATAAACTTTCTTGAAAGCAGTGAATCATCAACTTGTTTTTGTCGATATAAGTGGTCATCTTTTGACAGAACATCGTCAAATGGTACCTTGGACAGCTAACACCCTTGTATATTTCAAAGGCAATCATTTTGAACTTCAGGGGAATAACCACGCCCGAAACTAGGCATAAGTCATGAGCCTTAAGACCAGATGCATTGAGTCCTTTCATCATCTTCAATTGTTCCTTAAGATCACGAAATCCTTCCTCAATTTTTGTAACTCTAGGATCATTCACCTTTATCACAGGGTGGACATTATGAAGATTTAGCATATACCTTGAAAATCTGGAATCTCACTTATCAACTTGAACAACCAGGTTATTTTGCACAGACTGAGATCGCGTAGGGGTATCCACTTGTGGAGCATTGTTGTCAAGAGGAAAGTCATACATCAGGTTAGTTATCACTCTAAATCCTGACATGGAATCCACATTCTCTATCCTCTCCATTATCCTTCAGTAACTACTTCAAGCTCGGTTCAAATACCAGGAGATCAGCTGATTGATACAAGGACAGAAGGCCGAATGAGTTTTGTTTAGCAAAACGATGTACGTAAATGATACAATGCTACATGATGTATGTTGTGCAAAATGCAAATGAATTTTAAGGAACTCAAAGGTTATATTTGCAAACAACATAAAAGTGGATAACACTTGAATGACTGAAAAAGTCTCATTAAAAATTTGAAGGATCACAAAAGAGAGTACAACTTCCAAAATTCACGGTAAAACCTATGATGTTTGCAAAATAACTCTAAGTTACTTGAAGATGGGTTAGAAAAAAGGTGCATGAATGCATGGAAGGATGAATGAATGTATGCATAAACATAAGCATACACATATTCACATATATACATGCAAATAAATAAATGAAGGTGAGAAAATACTTAGAAGGGGGGGGGGGGGGGGTTGAATAAGTATGACAAATAATCAAAGATTCAAACACAATTATTTTTATCCTGGTTCGTTGAACTCAACTACTCCAGTCCACCCTCTCAAGAGTGATTTGCCTTTCTCAGTCAAGGACTTAATCCACTATTTAATCAAACAGATTACAATAGTAACACCTAAGAACAATTATTCTTAGTCTTCTCAAGAGCTACTGATCCCAACTGGATCCTCTTAAGGAAACCTTTTACAATCAATGTAAAACTATTACAAGAGTAAGAATGCTTCTAAAAAGCTATTATCACAACTATGATATTTCTCTTAAGTTTAAGAACAATGTTACAACAAATAGAATATAAGAGCTTTTGAGAGATTATCTTTGATAAGTGATTTTTGCAAGAAATTCGTCTCTTGAAGAAGATGGAGTGAACTTCTTTATATAGGCACTTAGATCCATGAAGTCTTCTCAACGTTGGAGGCTGTGCTGAAAAAGCCTGGTGCCTTTTGTCTTTACTTTGGAGGCTGTGCTGAAAAAGCCTGGTGCCTTTTGTCTTCACGTTGCAAAAACTTTCCTTAGAATGGAATACACAAATAAAACCTTCTTTTCTGTGTTCTTGTGTCTAGCATAAAAGAGGAAAGAGCTGTTGAGATATGCCAACGGACATATTCAAATCTTCTTCACTAAGTAAGTTCAACTATCAACATCAGAGTCTGGATCTTCAGAATCTCCAGAGTAGAGATCTTCTGGATCTTCAGAGTCTTGGGATGTTCTTCAGATTATGCTGAATCAGAGTATATGCAGCTTGTGTGCTTGAGCGTGTAGTTCTGTCAGAGCAGAGTCTTCTATATCAGATTCTCAATACTATGCAGCGCAGTATCTTCAGAGTCTTCTGATGACTAAGCTTCTGAACTCTCAGAGTCTTCTATTCTTTAGAGGCTTCTGCTTCAGAATCTTCAGTAGACAGCACTCAAATTCTTCTAGAGACAGTGTTCAGAACTTCATTTAAGATGCTCTTGAACCTTTGAAGCCTTTCATAATATCATTGTTCACATCCAAATTTGCTCTTTAAGAATATTTTCTTTAGTACCTGTAGCAAACAGTCTAGAACAAATTTAGAGTATATAATTCTTGAATACAAAATTCATAAGTGTTATCATCAAAACATAGAGATATTACTAAGAAACAATCTGTGTTCTTACAATCTCCCCCTTTTTGATGATGACAAAACATGAGAAATTTTGTTCAATAAAAATTATGAATTATAACTCCCCCTGAAATGAATACTCTAATAGAAGAAAACACTTCCCTTTTTGATTAAGTATATTTCAGATTCAGAGCCTGATGCAAGAGGTTTGACTTTCAGAATCAAATCTTGATGCCAGATAATTATGACTTCCTTCAGTCAGAGCGCCTGGTTATCATCTTGCTTGAATTATCTTTCAGAGTAAAGGTATCAGAGTAAGATATCAGAGTTGATTGAATACTCAGATTTGCTTTGGAAGATCAGGTTCTGGTTGGAAAAGTCTCAGGGTAACTTCAATGAATTATGTCAGTTATATCAATGTAATCTAAAAGACTTAAATTTAAAGTAAGTTAATAAAATGTATGAATTTCAGTTTTAGTAATTGCTTATAGGTTGAAGAATCAGATTCTCTTTTTCTCCCCCTTTTTGTCATAATCAAAAAGATTTTTAAAGACATAAAGATACAGAAGAAAAGAAGCATATAGAAGCAAAAACATCAACTTTCATTTAAACAGATCAGAGTTCACAATCAAACAGAGTCACAAAAGAACAGATAGATGCCAAAAAGCATAACAAAACAATAAGAAAACAACAGAAGCAATAACATGTGCAAAAACATCAAATAAAACTAAGTCTGGCGTGAGGCAATAAGGGTCAGAAGCTCTGTCATTTTGGCTGTTGACTCTTCTTGCTTAGACATCCAGGTCTTGATCTCATCAGTTGTCTTCTCTTGCTGTACCATCCAATCTTTTATTTCCTTGACATCATTCACAAGCTCTGTGACCACGGATGAAGAAGAAGCAGATGCAGTAGCAGCAGTGTTCTTGTCAGACTGGTTCTCTTCAGAAGCTTGTTCAACCAATTCAGATGCAGGAGCCTCTGGAGGAGCAGCTTCCAGAAGCAACACAGGAGGAGGAGGAGGAATGTCCATCAGAGTTATCTTGATTAACTCTGCAAACTGAGTCTTTGCAAGCTTAGAACATTTAGCTCTAACTTTTAAAGCAGCTTTGTTGAACATCCAGATGAAACGTTTCCAAGAAGCATTTGAGACAACCGGATCCAAACTTGACAAGCACACTTCCTTACCACGAGCATACTCAGAATCTATCTCCTTCTTGAATATTTCAAACATAGTATTAACACATGATCCTAGATCTGACTGTTCAGAGGGTTTAGGATTAGGAGTGTTAACAGGAGTAGGTTCAGATGGTTGTGGTTGAGGTGATGTTGGTTGAGATGTTTGGGTGTCAGACTGAGGGAGTTCAGTTGGTTGAGGAATGGTTTGGGTTTCAGATAGATGAGTTTCATATGGTTGAGGGATGGTTATCTGAGGTGGGGAGTTGGGTGGAGTATGAGTTCCAGATGATGAAGCTTGAAACATAGAAATGTTAACGTGTTCCTTCATAGCAATGTCAGAACGAGCTTGTTTGAGAGACTCTGGTTCAAAATCAGATGATTCACGATCAGAAGATTCTTCTGAGTGAACAGATGTTGAAGAAATGTTAATGGATTGATTCAGGGGTTGGATATCCAGAATATCTTGTTGTGGAATTTCTGGTTGTGGAATATCTGGTTGTGGAATTTCTGGTGAAGTAGGTTGAGGGGGTTCAGATGTAGTATGAGGTTGGGGGTCAGAGGTTGTTGGTACAGAAGATGGTTGTGAATGTACTGGGGGAGATGAAGGTGGTTCAGATGAAAGGTTTGCAGATGGTTGGGGGTTAGAAGTTCTATGTCTAAGGGTTGGAGAGAGTTGAGGTGATGGAAGGGGTGAATGAACAGCAGTGGTAGGATCAGATGTTAATACCTGATGAATAGTGTCTCTTATCTCTTCCAGAGTAGCATCTATAGAATTGATTCTGACTTTCTTTACTCCTTTCTTCTTCTTCCTTGGAACTTCAAATTCTTTCCTTTTCTTCTGAACAGAGCCTTCTTCAGCTTTTCTCTTACTACGCCTTTCCTTCATCAAATTGGGTAATTTTTCTCCTTGTTTCTGAACAAGGTTAGCAGGTAGAGGAATTCCATTCTTCAGACAATCTGCAATGTAAGCCCAGACAATACCTTTTGGTTCATCTGCGCTGAACATTGGAAAATCTTCTACTGGTATCCTTCTGCCATTGACCTCCTCAGAGTTTATCTTCCTTAGTTTACCATTCAGCTCTGAAATGATCTTCATTCTTTTCAGAGTAAGTCCGTTTATCTCAGATCCAATGATGTAGGACAGATCCTCTGTTATTTTTGCATCTGTCAGCTGCTTCACCAACTGATTCTCTGTAAGGATGTCTGAAATAAGTCTTCCCAGAGGTATCCAAGTTCTAACTTTCCCAGCTTTAGCTCTGACTTCTTCTCTAGTCTCTTTGACATGAGTCAGAAGATGACTGAAAATCAGATAAGGCAGATCCACCTTAGTATTCTTGCTGATGCAGTACATGAAGTACAGATGCTCTGTACTCACATAGTCTGGTGAGTTGGATGACTTTCTGTGAAAGATTGTACTCATAAATATCTTCGCCCAGATCCTATAGATAGGTTTCAGATCTTTAACCTTGCTTGTTTGTGTTCCAGATACAGTAATCTCTTCATACACCTAGCCATATCAATACGTGCAGAGGCTAGGTTTGTAACACCATCAGATTCTTTATAACTAAACAGCTGCATGATTAGTTTCTCAGTGATCACTATCTCCTTCCCAAGGACAGATGAGTGAATGAACTTAGGACCAGCATGAGCGTGAATCCATAATTCCTTCACAAGAGTTGGGTACACAGGACCCATCAGTCTATCAAAATACTTCTCCCAGCCTTGAGCTTTAATGGCAGTTGTTAGGTCAAACCCATTTTCTTCTATTGATTCAAGATCAATGAAACTCTCGCACAGAACCTCAAGATCCACAACTGGAGTAAATAGAGTGCGTACTGGTTTCTTGTACATTATATTGTTGTTGGAGATTTCAGCAGCATTTGATGAAGAAGCCATTGATGAAGATGAAGATTTCGATTTGGGTTTAGGGTTTTGGTAGAGGTTGAAGAGTAAGCAAAAACACATAAGTGTAGTGAGTGTGAAAAATGTGAAAATGGTGTGATAGGTGGTATTTATAGAAAACCAAAAAATCAAACATTGAGCACATCAATAGACACATACACACGTTTACACATAGCATTTAATGAAAATAATCATTTCAATTTAAAGATATGACAAATGGGGGGAAATCGAAGAAAAATGAGATTTTCAAAGCAGTACCTCAAACGTCAATTCAGTAGAGCACTCCATCTTTTCAGATTCTGAGTGACACGTGTTTGCTTGTATGTGCATCTGATGTCTCTCAAGAAATGAAACGTTTCCAACGTTCAGATCTTCAGAGTTTGTTAGTTCAGAGTTTCACACAAATAAATCAATCAAAGATAAATGAACAAATAATCAGATGAGATACTTCAGATCTTTAAACATTTTGCATATGATAAGTTGCCTCTAATGAATATTACTCTGGACAAAAATCCATACAAATATTTTTCAGAATGAACTTAAACCTATCTTCAACAAGGGGTTTTGTGAAAATATCAGCCCATTGATGATCTGTATCAACAAAAGCTAGATTTATTACACCCTTCTAAACATAGTCTCTGATGAAGTGATGTTTAATTTCTATATGTTTAGCCTTAGAGTGTAAGATTGGATTTTTTGACAAACATATAGCAGAAGTATTATTATAGAAGATAGAAAGATTACTCTCATAGATCTGATAATCTTCTAGTTGACTCTTCATCCAGAGCATCTGCGTACAACATCCAGCAGCAGCAATGTATTCTGCCTCTGTAGTTGATAGTGCAATAGTGGGTTGCTTCTTGCTGTACCATGAGATCAGATGACTTCCAAGAAACTGACAGCTTCCAGAAGTGCTTTTACGTTCAACTCTGTCTCCAGCATAATCAGCATCACATAATCCAACTAATGAAAATTCATCAGATCTTCTGTAACACAGACCCATGTTAGTAGTACCTTTCAGATACCTTAGAATCCTCTTAACAGCTGTTAAGTGTGATTCTCTAGGATCTGATTGGAATCTTGCACATAAGCAGACACTAAACAGAATATCAGGTCTAGAAGCAGTCAAGTATAGAAGAGATCCTATCATACCTCTGTAGAGTTTCTGATCTACCTTCTTACTTACCTCTTCCTTACCAAGAGTGCTTGTAGGGTGCATTGGAGTCTTTGCCATCTTACTATCAACCATGTTGAACTTCTTCAGAAGCTCTTTAACATATTTGGTCTGATGTATGTAGGTGCATTCTGGAGTCTGGTTGACTTGGATTCCCAAAAAGAATCTCAATTCTCCCATCATGCTCATCTCAAACTCTATCTGCATACATTTAGCAAACTCCTTTCCAAGCATAATATTTGTTGATCCAAAAATAATATCATCTACATATATTTGACAAATCAACAGATCTTTCTTAAGAGTTTTACAGAATAAAGTTGTATCCACTTTTCCTCTGATAAAATTTTTCTCCAAAAGGAAATTGCTCAACCTCTCATACCAAGCTCTAGGAGCTTATTTTAAACCATAAAGAGATTTCTTTAGTTTAAAAACATGATCTGGAAAGTTTTCACTTTCAAAACCAGGAGGTTGGTGGACATATACTTCCTCTTCTATAATACCATTAAGAAAGGCACTTTTAACATCCATCTGATATAGAGTGATGTTATTCTGTGCAGCAAAAGAAATGAGTAAATGTATAGACTCTAACCTGGCAACAGGAGCATAAGTCTCTGTATAGTCAATTCCTTCTTGCTAACTATAACCTTGAGTAACCAGCCTTGCCTTATTCCTTTCAACTTCTCCCTTTTCATTCAACTTATTCCTGAAGACCCATTTTGTTCCAATAATGTTGAATCCTTTAGGTCTAGGAACCAGATCCCAAACTTCATTTCTGGTGAATTGATTTAGCTCTTCTTGCATGGCAATAATCCATTCATTATCTTTCAGAGCCTCATCCACAGATGTTGGTTCAATTATTGACACTAAGCCAAACAATGAAGATTCAGATGTTCTGAGATAGGATCTTGTCCTGATTGGATCATCTTTCTTTCCAATAATCACATCTTCTGGGTGAGATGCCTTGATTCTGGAAGAAGATCCTCTGACATTTGATCTTTCAGAAATGTGTAAGTTGTCCAATTGAGAAGATAAGGGAATAGCATCTGGAGTTGCTTCAGATTCCTTCTCTTTATCCTTTTCTGCCTCTGAGCCTTCAGAGTCTATGAGAATCACTTCTCTATCTGCAGAACTTTCAAACTGCTTTGACTTTTCAGAGCCAAGCTTATCATCAAATCTTACATGAATAGATTCTTCCACAATCTGTGTTTCAGTATTGAATACTCTATAGCCTTTAGAGCGTTCAGAATAACCAAGCATGAAACACTTCTGTGCTTTGGAATCAAACTTGTTAAGATTCTCTTTAGTGTTAAGCATATAACAAGTACATCCAAAAGGATGAAAATAAGCAATGTTGGGCTTTCTGTTCCTCCACAATTCATAGGGAGTCTTTTCAGAAGAGGTCTTACAGACACTCTGTTCTGAATGTAACAGGCTGTGTTGATTGCTTCTGCCCAAAAGTGTTTTGCCAGATTTGTCTCATTGATCATGGTTTTGGCCATTTCTTGCAGAGTTCTGTTTTTCCTCTCTACAACCCCATTTTGTTGTGGAGTTCTAGGACAGGAAAAATCATGAGCAATGCCATTTTCATTAAAATATTTTTCAAAATATTTATTTTCAAATTCACCACCATGATCACTTCTGACTTTTATAATTTTGAAATCTTTTTCATTCTGGACTTGTTTACAGAAGTCAAAGAACACAGAATGTGACTCATCCTTGTGTTTTAGGAACTTTACCCATGTCCATCTACTATAGTCATCAACAATGACTAATCCATACTTCTTGCCTCTGATGGATGCAGTTTTCACTGGCCCAAACAGATCAATATGAAGTAATTCTAGTGGTCTGGAAGTAGAAACAACATTTTTTGATTTAAAAGATGATTTTGAAAACTTCCCTTTTTGGCATGCTTCACAAAGAGCATCTGAGGTGAACTTCAGATTAGGAAGTCCTCTAACAAGATTAAGTTTATTAATCTGAGATATACATCTCATATTAATATGCCCCAATCTTCTGTGCCAGACCCATTGCTCTTCATTAACAGACAAGAGGCATTTAACATTCTGAACTTTAAGTTCTGAAAGATTTATTTTATAAATGTTGTTTTTTCTCTTACCACTAAATAGGATAGAGCCATCCTTCTGACTAATAGCTTTACAACATTTTTGATTAAAGGTAATATCATAACCATTGTCACTTAATTGACTTATGGACAATAAGTTATGCTTTAAGCCTTCAACAAGTAAAACATTAGTTATAGAGGGAAGTTTACCATTTCCAATAGTGCCAGATCCAATGATCTTTCCTTTCTGGTTCCCTCCAAACTTCACGTCACCTCCAGATCTAAGTTCCAGGCTTTGGAACATAGACCTTTCTCCTGTCATGTGTCGTGAGCATCCAGAGTCCAGGTACCATGACTGGCGTCCTGACCTTGCTGCTAAGAACATCTGCAACAGGGATTATTTTGCTCTTAGGTACCCAGATCTTCTTGGGTCCTTTAGGGTTAGTTGGTTTGTAGGTTTGTCTAAACTTCTGTTTTTCAACATAATGTTTATTCTGACTTGCCTTGGGTTTAAACACATAAGTATTCTTCTCAGAGCTTGTGTGTTTAATGTCATTTAAGTGACCAAACTTAAATTGAGAGTACAGAGGTGTCTTCTTGATGAAAAGTTTGTCAACAGATTTTGGATTACTTCCAGAGGAAGATTCATATCCAATACCTATTCTGTTGTTCCCACTAACACCATAGATCATAGAAGCCATCTTGCTTCTGTCTATGCTCTTATTAAGGAATCTCTGAAAGCTAGAGTCATATTTTTCTAAAATGTTTTCACATGACTTAGTCTCAGATTCAGATTCTTGTTGAGCTATTTCAAAGTCATTTTTGATTTTCAGATTAATTTCTTTTTGCTCAATAAGTTCTGTCTTCAGAAGATTAATCTCAGATTCAAGACTGCTTTTCAGCTTCTTGTATTTGAGTTTAATATTGTTATAGCTTTTCAGAACTTCTGATAACACTTTGATAAGTTCTTCTTTAGTAAGTTTAGCCATTACCTCTTCAGCGTCAGAGTCAGATTCAGAATCAGATTCAGATCCTGAAGTTCCTTCCTCCTGATCTTTTATGTCTGCCATCAAAGCTACATTGACACATTCTTCTTCTGACTCAGAAGATGATTCAGATTCATCTGAGTCATCCCATGTTGCCATCAGAACCTTCTTCTTTTTGTCAAACTTCTTCTTGGGTTTTTCTCTTTGAAGTTTGGGGCAATCATTCTTGTAATGCCCAGGTTCTTTGCACTCATAGCATACAACTTCTTTCTTGCCAGATCTTCTGTGCCCAGAAGATTCCTTTCTATGATCAGATTTTCTGAAGTTGTTGAACTTCTTTCCCTTGTGCTTCCAGAGTTTGTTGATCCTTCTGGACAACATGGATAATTCATCTTCTTCTTCAGAAGAAGATCCTTCAGAGCTTTCTTCAATAACCTGCAAAGCTTTAGCAGATTTATTAGATTTTAAAGCAATAGATTTACCTTTCTCTTTCTTTTGAGGTTCATCTTCCTCAAGCTCAATTTCATGGCTCCTCAGTGAGCTGATGAGTTCTTCTAAAGAGATCTTGTTCAGATCTTTAGCCATCTTCAAGGCAGTCACCATTGGTCTCCATCTGGTAGGTAGACTTCTGATGATTTTCTTTACATGATCTGATGTGGAGTATCCCTTGTCTAGAACTTTTAGACCAACTGTGAGGATCTGAAATCTAGAAAACATAGTTTCTATATTTTCAGATTCTTCCATTTTGAACGCTTCATACTTTTGTATAAGCGCCAGAGCCTTGGTCTCCTTCACTTGAGAATTTCCCTCATGAGTCATTTTAAGTGACTCAAACATTCCATGAGCTGTTTCTCTGTTAGTAATATTTTCATACTCAGTATGAGAGATTGCATTAAGCAATATTGTCCTAGCCTTATGGTGATTTTTGAAATCCTTCTTCTGGGCTTCTGTCATTGATTTTCTATCAATTTTCTTGCCATCCTCATTTGTAGGATGTTCATAGCCATCAATGACCAAGTCCCACAAATAAGCATCATAACCAAGGAAGAAACTTTCTATCCTGTCCTTCCAGTAATCAAATTTCTCTCCATCAAACATAGGAGGCTTTGTGCTGATTCTATCCCCTTCATATTTGTTACAATTGGATGTAGAAGCATCACCCATAATGACAAACAAATATATATCAAAGTAACTTTTCTCACTGGATCTTTACTGACACGGTTAAGTGGTAGCACACGCAGAACCGGAGCTCTGATGCCAACTGAAGGTGAGAAAATACTTAGAAGGGGAGGTTGAATAAGTATGACAAATAATCAAAGATTCAAACACATTTATTTTTATCCTGGTTCGATGAACTCATCTACTCCAGTCCACCCTCTCAAGAGTGATTTGCCTTTCTCAGTCAAGGACTTAATCCACTATTTAATCAAACATATTACAATAGTAACACCTAAGAACAATTGTTCTTAGTCTTCTCAAGATCTACTGATCCCAACTGGATCCTCTTAAGGAAACCTTTTACAATCAAAGTAAAACTATTACAAGAGTAAGAATGCTTCTAAAAAGCTATTATCACAACTGTGATATTTCTCTTAAGTTTAAGAACAATGTTACAGCAAATAGAATATAAGAGTTTTTGAGAGATTATCTTTGATAAGTGATTTTTGTAAGAAATTTGTCTCTTGAAGAAGATGGAGTGGACTTCTTTATATAGGCACTTAGATCCATGAAATCTTCTCAACGTTGGAGGCTGTGCTGAAAAAGCCTGGTGCCTTTTGTCTTTACGTTGGAGGCTGTGCTGAAAAAGCCTGGTGCTTTTGTCTTCATGTTGCAGAAACTTTCCTTAGAATGGAATACACAGATAAAACCTTTTTTTCTGTGTTCTTGTGTCTAGCATAAAAGAGGAAAGAGCTATTGAGATATGCCAATGGACATATTCAAATCTTCTTCACTAAGTAAGTTCAGCTATCAACATCAGAGTCTGGATCTTCAGAATCTCCAGAGTAGAGATCTTCTGGATCCTCAGAGTCTTGGGATGTTCTTCAGATTATGCTGAATCAGAGTATATGCAGCTTGTATGCTTGAGCGTGTAGTTCTGTCAGAGCAGAGTCTTCTATATCAGATTCTCAATACTATGCAGCGCAATATCTTCAGAGCCTTCTGATGACTAAGCTTCTGAAATCTCAGAGTCTTCTATTCTTTAGAGGCTTCTGCTTCAGAATCTTCAGTAGACAGCACTCAGATTCTTCTGGAGACAACGTTCAGATCTTCATTTAAGATGCTCTTGAACCTTTGAAGCCTTTCATAATATCATTGTTCAGATCCAAATTTGCTCTTTAAGAATATTTTCTTTAGTACCTGTAGCAAACAGTCTAGAACAAATTTAGAGTATATAATTCTTGAATACAAAATTCATAAGTGTTATCATCAAAACATAGAGATATTACTAAGAAACAATCTGTGTTCTTACAATAAAGGCCTAGATTTGAAGATCACAAGCATTCAACCATGGTGTAACCATCCCAAATGGTCTGGACTAAGGGTTTATTTGTACCTGCAGAACAAGGGTTCTAAAAGGTTCCTAAAGTCATTAGTCCATCTTTCGGATATTATCAATTTTCCAATTATTCAGTGGTTAATAATATTCTCAAGAGAACCTCTTTTGAGTGTAGTATCACGTATCAACTATTTTGGGACTACTCCCTCATAGTCATCGCACTACGTCCTAAGAAGGTCAAGTTGGGTTAGAGGTTACTAAAGGTCCTCAGTGTCACAGGCTCCTAGGTCGAAAGTAGTGATATTTTCACGAATAATCGTTCAAAAATACTACTCCCAAGAGGGCCTAAACTGTGTGATGATTTCTCAAGTCAGCTTAGTTGGGAATCAACTTCCTATAAGCCTCCTTGAATGTATCACCTTCCTATCATATGTACACTCAAGTTCGGGTATAGGAATTATCTCACCACACAAAGATGACAACCCAAGCAGATACAGACATGCAAATATACAGAACACAACAAATAACACAAATCAAACAAGTTAGGGGAAACCCTCGAAATGTCCCCACTGAAGTCGCCATTTTTGCCGCGGTGAGAATTGGATATCAAGTTATTATTAACTTGAATCACAAATCATTATTCACCACCAATCTTTAATTTATCCACGTGAAGGGAAAAAGAACGAATAACCCATGAGTATGCAATTCAATGGAAAGCAAAAGAGAATCTATGGTTCGGGGGTTGATTATACCTAGGGAAGGGCTAGCATCCTAAGTATCTGTAGTACTCTACAAGAACCTTTTGTCTGATTGTGTTATTTTTTATTTTTATGCTAAAGGGTGAATAGGTAAAGGGAGACCTAAGGTATTATTTATAGGTATGCTCGCCAAGACATCGCATCTCCTGCCTACGTATCCTGACAGGAATGGAATCAGAGCATTCGTAGTTCCCCTCAAAGGGTAAATAAAGTTTGTTGACTGGTTTTAGAAGAAGAGACAAGTCGTCATCTTAAGGAGAATACTCAACTTAAACCACCACAAACATATAGAAGATGGACCTTTGCTTCATATTAGAAGAAGGGCTCCAACTCAAATGTGGAATTGGTGAGTATGCCACATACCTCTCCTAAGTGGAAAAGGAATCTACATCTTTCTCAACTACGTCATGGGTTAGGAGAATTATACCTCGACTAGGGATTACTAGTCTAATTCTCTCATGGGAGAAAAAATGGGGAACCTATTGTAAGTTATCTAGAGTTGAAATCCTAAAGGAACCTAACCTGAGGATACAAGGATGTATGTCTTAAGTTAATCGTCCTGAAAGGGAACAAGGATCAAGTAAAGGGGTAAATAATGTAGATGAAGATGCAATGTGTATGACTATTAGGTCAAGCATAAGTCATGCCCTTGGATTAGAGGTAGGCCATCATGACAATCAGTAGGCAATATATCGAGATTATAACGAACATCATTAAACAGGACATGCCTACAATTCTAAATCAGAAATTTAATCATAAATTTAAATCGAGACTTAATCATAAATTTAAATTAAAAATAAATCCCAAATTAATTACCAACTCAAATTTAATTTAATTTATTAGTATAATATAATTAAATTAAATAAAAAAGAAAATCAAAATTACACAAAATAAAATATATGAAAACAAATAACATGTTAGTTTGTTGGACTATCACTTAAAGCCCAAACCTTAACAAAAGATTTTGAGAAGTTGAATAAATAACAGACTGGGCCAGGTCTTATCTTGAGCCCACCCGAGTTACCATACTAAAGAGGGTGAAAAGGAAAAACAACAAAGTAATTTAATAAACACCTTCTCTCTATCGTGACTCTCAACCTAGCTTTCATCTCCTTCGCACGACTCTCTCGAATCTCTGCTCCGATCCGCCGCAGCCCACTCGCACCTCTCTCATCACCTTCACTTGCGATTTAGCCATGGCTTGCCCTTTCTTGTTCTTTCACCAGCATCTGCTCTCAGCTTCTTGTGTTCTCTCTCGCACGAACAATGGTAGAAACACTAAGAGGGGTTTCGCTCACATCTCTGTTCTCTCAGGTTTCGATTTTTAATTCAAGTTTTGACACGACGACGAAATGATAAGTTTGTGGAATCTAGAATAAGAACTTACAGCGATGGAGATTTAATAAGCTACGATATCGCCATCAATTTGGTGTTATTACTGTTGTAATTCTGTTGTGGTTGTCCAATTCTTGAGCGTATTGATCTTTTTGCATGTTGTTATGCCTTTCTCTGCAATATGTCGTCAATTCGTGTGTGTGTTTTACTGATGTGGGTGGTATCTCGTAATTTGTGTATGTTTCTGCCCCTTTTTTTGAATGCCTTTGCAGCTTCTACTTTTTGTATGATTTTTCCTGCGTGTACTCATGTGTTTTTTGCAAGTTTCGTGTGTGTCAATTGTGTGAATCTGTGACACTGATTTTTCTGTGAATGTATATGGTTCTCCCCCTCCTCTACGTCGTGTTTCATTTCCAATTTATTGGCCCCAATTCTTTGGAAAGAGACACCCATGTTATAACTTTGAAAATGTTTCTGTTTCCGTTTCGACACGTTCAAACACATTGG
Organism: Lathyrus sativus; assembly: GCA_963859935.3. Classification (NCBI taxonomy): domain Eukaryota; kingdom Viridiplantae; phylum Streptophyta; class Magnoliopsida; order Fabales; family Fabaceae; genus Lathyrus; species Lathyrus sativus. Next base: position 330,094,476 of record OZ012735.1, on the reverse strand, counting down.
AATTTCTCGCCTTTTCAAATTAACATGTCTGAAACATGTTCGGCTCTTTCGTCTTTTAAATTCGACATGCTATAATATGGTTTTGGAAACACTTAATGATGATTGTATTGTTTGTTATTTGAAAACTTGCCATGAATGCTTTATTGTGTTTGATTGCTCTTGAAGAAGTTTGCTACTCTTTCTGATCTTGTTTTGACATATCCATTTTTAAATTGTCTTGTTTTATCTGAGCAATAAAACTTCATTGAATGTGACCCCTTTCCTCATCCTCATGTAAGTGACATGTGCTATTTTAACATCTTGATTCTGAATTGTCTTAAAGCAATGATGTAAAACTAATTTGAAACCATCTTGGGAATGGCCCAAAGAACCATTTTGAGACTAACTTAATCAATAACAAACCAAAGAAAAAGAACCCTCTTGAAATAAAGCTTAAGCATGGCAAAAACCCGTCCAAGATATCTTCTAAGTGGTGATCCAAGAGTGGCCTAAGAATGAGAAAAAGGTTCTAAAAGTGAGACCCCAAATTGAATAGAAACCCTAAGATCAAGTTGAATCAGGATCAACTAGTCACATCCTAAAATGCTTGACTGTGAGAAAGAATACTATCTCTACTTGAAACCAAAATTCCTACACAAACATGTTAGTAATAAAGCATGCAGATACAAGATGATGCACAAGGAGGTGGGATCTTAGGGTTAAAAATTAGGGTATGACAGCTCTTCAACTGCTGTGTTGAAGATTCGGCCACTTCGGGTGACTCGACTGATATCAGCAATTTTGACAACGGATGGAAGTGAAACTTCTTTTCCATCTTTTATTATGGTTGCACCATATTTGTACGAAATAGCTTTCTCTGACTCGTATGGCATTGGGCCTGGCAAGTAGATGACCAAAGGGGTTATCTAGGTCTTTCGACTGTCATAAGTAACCTCAGTTGGTTCCAGCTTGGGAATATTGGAAATTTTCCCACTGTCGAACGAGATTTCCAAGCGTTTTGGCTCATTGAGCAGAGGAATTACAATGAAAACATCCTCATTAATTCCATAATTAATAGACTTTCTTTCATTGAGAACTATGATGGTTCTTTTGTCCAACAATTATTGAATCTCATTCCGAATAAGGAGACAACCCTTCTAGCTTCTGCGACATTCCATGCAAGCTGAGTGATCATAGTGATTTGGACCAAAATAATCTAGTTTGCACAAGCATTTATGAAATTTGAACAATGATGTTTCAATGTTTTTGATGTCATAAATTGCATATTGTTCGGGGCAATCTTGCACCATGTTGATTGAGTGAGAATTCAGGCATAATTGGGTTTCCCCTTGGTCCACTTGATCTTGGGGAGATGCTCGAACGAGGTAGCATCCTTGGCTATTCTCTGAGCATACTCGGCAGCGTCCATAATTATGAGGTGGTATACAGCCGTAGTTGCTCTGTAGGTAATGCATCTTGACCAAATCTGTTTCCAGTAAGCAGATGTCACATCTTTGGTGTCTGTCTGGATTTTCGTTGGTTATGTTAACTTGATGTGTGTTTTCATCTTGGTAGATTGGAAGCCACCAATGGTTCAATAGATGTTGAAGAGTTCTTTGTACAAGCGCACAACCTTGATCATTTTCGGAACAATCCTTGCAGTCTTGATAATTATGCAAGGACAGAAAACCGAGTCTGACTTGCTTGGCATGTAATTCTACCAAGCTGGTATTCATTAAATGAATGTCGAAAATCTAAACCATGTTGACCTGATTATCATTCCTTCCATGGTAGTCTTGGATCCATCCTAGATCCATTTGACGCTAGAGGGCTTCTTGCACAAAAGAGAAACCTTGATTGTCTCTTGAGCCAATCGAGCAAGCGTTGTAGTCGTGCCGTGGCAGATTGTGATACTGACTTTGTCTTAAGTGCATCGCCACTAGATTGACATTCATCGCATGGATGTCATGATTTTGAACAATGCCTGGATGTTCGCAGGACATATTCACTTCACGAATCCTGTGATCTTGGATCCAGCCTAGATCCATTTTTTCTTGAAGAGTTGTTTGTACGATGATGCACCTTTGATTGTTCTTGGAACAAATTTTGCATTGATGATACTTGTGAGATGGCACATGGCCATATCCGCTTTGCCTGCAATTCATTTTTACCAAATTTGTTCGCAGTAGGCATACACCGTGAATTTGATAACTTCTGCCTGATCCTTCATTTATCAAGTTCATTGAAGCTTTTCGTGTTCTAGCAACAGGTTTGTTTGGAAATTTGGATTCGTATCTTTGAAAGATAAAAATCCATTTTTGATGAGCCTTTGTACGTCATATTTAAAGCTGAGGCAGTTCTCAATGTTATGCCTCGGTCCTCCTTGATGATAAGTGTAAGATTGATCAACTTTGAACCAATAAGGGGGATTATTCGGCACTGTGAGAGGATTCCTGGTTTGAATGTGCGCCTTTGCCACCAGTACTGAGAACAATTCTGCATATAACATTGGTATGAGGTCAAACCCTAGTAATCACGGAAAATGATTGTTGTTATTGTATTCCGGGCGAGTCTGCTAAAGAGGGTGTTGCTACCTTTGTTGATACAGTTGTTGATTCGGCTGGCTCTGAGCAGCCTGTGGTTGATAGGTCAGAGCCGACACTGGGTTGATAACAGGAGATACTGCTGCCACATGCCGAGGTTGATACCTTCGCCTTTGTTTACCCTGAGAGATATTACTAACATCTTGCTCTTTCTTCTTTTAGAATGTACTCCCTTATCTTTTAGTATTGCTGGATGGCTCTGTATCTTTGATCAATCGACCTTCTCAGGCTGCTTCCTCAAGGCGTACCCCCATGTTTACCATCTCGGTAAAGTCACTAGGTGCACTGGCGACCATTCGGTCATAATAAAATGAGCTCAAGGTTTTCAAGAATATTTTTGTCATTTCTTTCTCCTCAAGGGGATGACAAATCTGGGCAGCAATTTCACGCCATCTTTGAGCATACTCCTTAAATGTTTCCTTATCTTTCTGGGACATTGTTCTAAGCTGGTCCCTATTGCTGTAACTGCGAAAAACACCCGACGAAAAAACAGAAGAGTCGCCACCAAACGTTATTTATCCCAAAGAGAGGGAAAGGAAAGGATCGAAGAAAACCTGAAGAACGGGAAAAGACAAGGTCATTGCAACCAAATCTTGGGTTCAGGAGTCGGTTATGCAAGGGGAAGGTATGAGCACCCCTCACGTCTGTTGTACTCAATGGGATCCACGTTTGTTGTCTAATCAAAGGGAATGTCATCTAAAAGCTACTGCTAAATGGAAACGGGAACAAAGAAAAAGGAGACTCGATAGGACATCGTCGGCCTATGCCTACGTATTCCCTCGTGTAATGGGAAAGTTAGAGTCAAGATAGTTCAGAAAACTACGAATGATGGGGGGAAGGTTGCTCTCCAAGACATTGTCGTCTTGTGCCTATGTATCTTCATCTGGTATGAAAAATCAGAGAAAATGTAGTTCGGGTATCGATGAAACCACATGTTGGTTAAGTGTTTTTTATGAGCGATGTTAAGTTCCCATTTCAGTAGTTAGGGTCGATGTCTATTTGCGGTAGAACGGAAAATTAACGCACTCTTTTCTGAAAATTGGTTTGAAACAACAATCCTGAAGGATGAAATGGTTTGAATTTTATTTGTGACTTTTGGTGAAGTAAATTAGTTTGCTTTGTGATTCACGTTGCACTAAAGACTATGATATAGGAGAGAATGCATCGCATATCACCCACGGGGCGTACACTAAACACTCTAAGCAAGTGAGGAGAAACCCCCCACTCATCATTTCCCATATGCTTAAGGCTCGTGGCGTACAGTGTTCATCATATTTATTAAGTGTATTAGCATTGCTTTGAGATGAGAAGAGAGAAAGACACACAAAAGGTCTAAGGGGAACTCGGTCCTAACGTTGTCATGCAAAGTGGCCATAAGGTCGGGATGAGAAAGGAAATTATATCCTAATGTTAGCATGCAAAAGATGGACCTAAGATTGAGGTTAAAAGAGACTATCCTACTTGTTATCATGCATGGATTTCACCCCTAATGTCTATCCTTATCCAAAATTCGGAAATTAAGTTGGACTAGGAGTCCTAAGGGAGCATGCAAAAGCAAAGACAAAAGCAAGAAAATAAGGCAAAAACAACAACTACAACAACACCTCCTGCATAAAACAGCAATAAAATCCAGCAAGGCAGCACAACAACATTTAACAGCTACTAATTCAGCACAAAAGTAGGTGCAAAAGGCAGGCAGCAAACAAGCATAACATAGACAACATGTAAATTTAGAATAACACAGCTGTAGAAAGCAGGGCAGCAAGCATGTTTTAATGCAATCAACATGAGCAAGCATCAATCATGAACAAGTATCATGCAAGGATGGACATGCATCAACAATCAAACACAAATGTTCAATAATATTGCATCATCAAGCATCAACAAGAACAACATGCTTTTCACATCAATTCAAGCAATTAAACGATCATGCGATAAACGGAATCGGAAGCAAATACAAGCATGCATCACAAGTCCAACAAGATAATCATCAATAATTAATCATTAACATGATACAAGTAAGCAAAGCATATGATCATCACATCAATCAAGCAACATGAACATATTAAGCATTCAAACAGAAATCAAAAGTCACGCGTTGAAGAATTGCAATCAAACAATCAAACATGATGAAGCAAGTAAAAAATAATCCACACAAATGCATCATATCAATCCATGAAGGTTGGAGGTGGAAAGAAATCAAAACATGCTTGAAAATAACCAAAAACCACATTCTGGTTTAGTGTTAATTGATTAACCGTTTGCCAGTGCAAACTGGTTAATCAGTTAACCACTCAAAAATGGCTGCATTTACACTAGTTAATCCATTAACCAGTTTTGTACTGCAACTGGTTAATCGATTAACAATGCACCAGAAGCAGAAAAACAACAATTTAAAAGCACTTTCAGCAATTAATTCAATGTGCAATAATTCAAATGATCATATAATCAATTATGCATGAGTTTAACACCAAAATACAGTGATTAAACATCAATCAAACTTAATCAAGCATTGAGGTCGCAAATCACATAGATCAAAATCACCAAAATCAATCAAACTTGAAGGTTTACATTATGATTATCCAAATAAGCTCAAAACAGAATTGGATCTAGAATTAACCAACGTTCAAGGCTGAGATTTGCTTTGGTAATTATTGATTTACTGCAAATTGATAGATCCAAGCTAGAAACCCAAGAAATCTTCAAGATCCAAGAGATTTCTTGCAAGAGAAGTGAAGAACAAGCCAAAATAAGCCAAAATTGATCCAAAAATCACTTATAAGCTTGCTTCCAAAATCAGATCCAAATCCAAACGAAAATCAAATGATGAATTGAAGATGATGGAGATGAATGATGGAGGTTTAGCTCTAAATTCAAAGATTCCAATAAAGAATCAATGAACTCAAGAAAAGAGCTCTAATTGAGTTTTGGAGTGTAGAAAAGTTGAGAGAATTTGAGAGCAAATTCTAGAGAATGAGGAGTGTGAAATCTGAAAATTGGAAATTATGAGGTTTTTTTTTATAGGTTTGGAGCCAATTCACTTAAATAAGCTCTTGGTTAGGAGTAGATTATAGTTTGGAGTGAAGTTTTGGAAATTGGAATGGGATTAGGAATGGAAAATTGGAGGGAAATTGGATTGGTTTTGAAAGTTAATCAAAATTAGAGTGATTCTAGATCATTCTTCTGGTGTAAAAATCAATTCACAAGTGATCAAAATAGACCCCAAAAGTGGAAGCATTGAAAATACACGTATATGTGCAAATTTTTCTTTGGTTAATTGATTAACCATTTGCTAGTGAAAATTGGTTAATCGGTTAACCACTCACAAATTTTGAAAAATGCGCCATTTGGAGGAAAACTTGCACATTCGTTCATTTTCACCCGTTCTGAGCCCTGTTAAGCCTCAAAAACTTGCCGTTGGATATTATAATTGTGAAATTTCTTGAGATAAACTGTGACCCCTGTCTCCTGTGCTGAAAATAACCTTTTGAATACATTAAAATCGACCACTCGATTGTTTGGAAAAATAAATGCCGACGCCTCTGACGCTCGCTGTTTAAACGCTTGCAATAAAAGAGAACCTGGAGCCACTGAAACACCTTGATCCCATGTCTCGAGAACCAATGCCATGATATGAAAAAATACAGAGAATCATAAGTCGGTAGATCAAAAAAGATGAGGCAAATTTTGGGGTGCTACAGTTGCCCCTATTCAATCGACTTGAACCTGAAACGGTGATAGCAACGACTTTCAAACATTTAAGGTGCACAGAGATTGAATACCAAAAGAACCCGAAAATTTGCAAACTGTGGCGATGAAAAAAAGATGATACCAACCAAAAGTTGGGATACAACTCGTAGAGGATAAAACTCCAAGATGAACAGAGAATACCAACCAAGAGTTGGAATAAGGACCACCGGATACCAACCAAGAGTTGGGATTACGGGAATGCTGACCAAAGGCGACCCTCTGGGGACAAAATCAAATCAAGATACCAACCAAAGACAAATAGGAAATGAAATCAGCAGACTTACAACCTAAAGAGAAGATGACTCCAATGGGGAAGAAGAGAAGCCTAAACAGACAACTCTACGGAGAAATAAACATAACCCAAAGATACCAACCAAAAGTTAGAATAACCACACAGGTACCAACCAAAAGTTGAAATAAACATAAGCTACCAACCAAAAGTTGGAATCAATGTAGTACTGACCGAAGGCGACTCTATGGGGATAAAATATCAATCAAAAATACTAACCAAAAGTTAGAGTCACCGGAACACCGACCGGAGGCGATCATGTGGGGAAAATACCAACCAAAAGTTGGGATGGAGGAAAGATATCCAAGAAAAATGGTGACTTCACTGGGGAAGGTACCAACCAAAAGTTGGAATGAAAGCAAAGGCTACCAACCAAAAGTTGGAATGACCCATAAACTATCAACCAAAAGTTGGAATAAAACAGAGATACCAACCAAAAGTTGGAACAAAGGCGAAGGCTACCAACCAAAAGTTTGAATGACCTACAAACTACCAACCAAAAGTTGCAATGAAAGCAAAGGCTACCAACCAAAAGTTGGAAAACAAAGCTACTAACCAAAAGTTAGGATTGTCGGGATGCCAAATAAAGCTGACTCCACAAAAGGAAGACTACCAACCAAAAGTCGGGATCATCAATACAGAAATGAAGACTAGCAACCAAAAGTTGGGATCATCAACACAAAAAAAAGACTACCAACAAAAAGTTGGGATCATCAACACAGAAACGAAGTCTACCAACCAAAAGTTGGGATCATCAGCACTGAAACAAAGACTACCAACCAAAAGTTGGGATCATCAACACAGAAACAAAGACTACCAACCAAAAGTTGGGATCATCATTAAGGGATACCAACCAAAAGTTGGAATACAAGGCTACTAACCAAAATTTAGGATCGTCGGAACGCCGAACAAAGGCGAATTCACCAAAACGAACACTACCAACCAGAAGCTGGGATAACGACTCCGCAGGGGAAACAATACCAACCAAAAGTTGGGATAACATCCAAGATAAATAGGACTACCAACCAAAAGTTGGGGTAACATCCAAGATGAACAAGACTACCAACCAAAAGTTGGGATAACATCCAAGATAAACAGGACTACCAACCAAAAGTTGAGATAACATCCAAGATAAATAGGGAGTAGAATCAACCGACTTACAACCTAAAAATAATACTCCGACGGGGAAAGAGAGGTTTAAACAAATGACTCTACTAGGGAGAATAAAATGAAATGAACACATATGTCAATGATTTTCGCTGAGGATAAAACAAAATCTCCTGAATCATGCCATCATCTGGTGGAGAAACGACTGGCAACAAAGATACCAAACTTGGTTTATGCTTCAGATGCATATGTTTGAATATGGTGTAATGCTCCATACAAAATGGAAATGCTACGCATTTGGGAGGATGCTATGCGAAAATTCAAATGCAAAAGAACACCACCTAGAGAAGTGATGAGAAGATCAGCAAACCAACTCCGCTAAGGAAAACACATTGAACGACCTTCTTGAATAAGACTCTTCTAGCAAAAATTCTACCCTGCTGGGGAAAAACACCAAAACTCCATTCAGTGGGAAATTATGAGTAACCCCATCTGAGAAATCCACCATGTTGGGGATAACAAACTCCTGATGAGAATTCCACTCTACTGGGAATATGATAGTAACACCTGTTGAAAAATACACCCTGCTGGGGATGTGATGGCCTCTACTGAGGATTCCATTCTGAGGGGAAATGAAAGTAACATCCGCTAGGAGATCGTCCTGAAAGCCTGACTCCGAAAGATGCCAATGACCATTGGACTTTGCTGGAGATATTAATCTGTCGTTGATTTACCTGTCGAGGGAATCAACACCCAACCCTGCCTAGGGAGAGAAGTCAAGGATACCAATATTCCTGAGGAAAGACATCAAAGACGTTGATCTTGCTGGAGAGTAATACTAAGTTTATCCTTCCGCTGAGGGAATATCTTTCATCCTTACCATGTTGGGGATAAGTGTACATCTCTGCTGGTGACAATACTTCTTATTTGATAACAGGATTCTGAGGGGAGAGACAAAATCTCTGCTGTGAGAAGACAAAGAGAAAGTCCCTGCTGAACAAATGCCTGACTGCATATCACCACCATACCTGACGTAGTCAAACCTTGAGCATTCTTTGAGGAGTACAAATCAAATCTGGATGGGGAATACATAATCTTCTAGACTCCTACTAGGGGAGGGATGATTTACCATGTGCCGCCAATACTGTTAGAACTTCACCACTGGAGAGAAAAAGCTTTGTTGAGGAAAGGCTCATGTCATCCTGCAAACGAAAAGAAACGATAGGATATTCTAAATGCGAAATGGCCACCTCATTTTCCATTAATGATACCTATCATTCAAGTAAATTCATTGTTTTCATTATGCTCTGTAAAGCCTTATGCTTTCACCTGTAATGTTTATCCAAAATATCAGACGTTTTTTGCAAACAAAATAGTAAAAGTAAAACCGAAATGAAAAGCTCTTTGAGTGAAATGAATACTTTATTGATGAAAGACTTGTAAATAGGCAAGTTACAACTTGGATGCAATTCCTGAATAAAGGTAATTGCGCAAAAAGAAAAAAGAGTATAAAAATGTCGGCAATATGGTAATAAATAACCACCATGTATCGATTCAGCTATGACCTGTATGTCCTTGATGTTCACAAATGCTTCGCCTTTTGAAAAGACTGATTGGACTGATTCCTTTCCTTCGGGATAACCACGTGTCGAATAAGTTTATATATCGAACACAGACCGCAGTCGTTTGCTTTCAAATTCCTAACTTCTTCCTGGATCGCCCTTTCGGTTTTTCAATCCACTGGGATACCCATTTTTTCCAAAGTCGCCATTTCAGGTTTTCAACTTTACGGGTTTATTCTTTTTCTTCTTATCCCAAATTTTTTCCCGAACCTTTTCTTTTTATGGTTCGCCGGGATACCCCATTTTTTCCTGGACTTTTCTTTTTATGGTTCATCAAGATGTCCCAGATGGGTACTCCCGAGTCTTGAGAAAATGCTTGATATCAAAATACCAAGGCTTTCTATCTTATGCCTTCTCAACTGCAAACATAAAGGCAGGTATGTCAAGACGCATGATGGTGATTACTGAAGCTTCATTCTAGAAATTCACTTTGTACATTGACGCAAGCGTAGCCAATGCGTCTGCCATCTGATTTTCAACCCTAGGCACATGATGGAACTCAACTCTGTCGAACGTTAATCAAGGTTCTTGATCCTCAGATCAATGGCCTCCTCTAAACCCATAATGCACGCTTCGTATTCTGCTTCATTATTAGTGCAAGAGAACGTTAATCAGATGGTGAACGGTATGTGGGAACCGTGAGGAGTTGTAATGATCGCCCCGATTTTGTTGCTATAGGAGTTAACGGCCCTGTCAAAAACCAATTTCCACTGAGATCCAATCTCAAGACCCTCGTCAGGCAAAGGCTCATCACAATCCTTCATCTTCAAAAACATGACATCTTCATCTGGAAATTCAAACTTCATCGGCTGATAATCTTCAATTGGCTATTCAGTAAGATATTCTGACAGAACACGTCCCTTAATGGTTTTTTGGGAAACATATTGAATATCATTCTCTATTAAAACCATTTGCCATTGGGCAATCCTTCTGGTGAGTGCTTGATTTTCAAACACGTACTTGATCAAATCCATCTTTAAAATTAACAGAGTTGTCTGGTTTAACATGTACTGTCTCAAATGCTTAGCGGTCCAAGCGAATGCACAACATGTTTTTTCCAGCATCGAGTACCTCGACTCGTAATCAGTGAATTTCTTACTCAGGTAGTAGATGGTGTTCTCTTTTCTACATGTCTCATCCTATTGACCGAGCACACATCCCATTGAATTCTCCAGAACTGTGTGTCGCACCTCGAAAAATCACGGAGACATTTCGGAGAAACGACCCTCGCGCGAAAGGCGCGGAAATGCGGTTCGACAGAGTCGCCACCGAACTTTATTTTTCCCGAATGAACGGGAGAGGAAAATATCGAGAAAACCTCTTAAAAACGAAAGGATAGGAACGGGGCTGTCGCAACCAAGTTCCGGGTTCGGGAGTCGGTTACGTGAGGGGAAGGTATTAGCACCCCTCACGTCTGTCGTACTCGACGGGAACCTCTTAAGGTAAATGTGGGGAGTGTTGTTTAGGTTTATTTGTTTTCTTATCATTGTTAAAGGTAGAATTGGTAGGTTAAAAAAGGTTAAAGACGCAAAGGAGAGATGGGTGGTTATAGAATAGGGTGCTCGTCAAGGATTGGGGCCCTTGTGCCTACGTATGCTCATTCGGACGAGAATGAGAAATCAGAGCTTCGTAGTTCGACTACGGGAGTGGATGGGGAAAAACAGAAGATGGATAGAAGTGTGCTCGCCAAGATCATCGCAATCTTGTGCCTACGTATCTTATATTCGAGAATGAATAAAGAATCAGAGCGTCCGTAGTTCGTGGTAACAACCACGAAAAGATGAGGTTTGAATTGGTTTGACGTTGAGTTGGGAGACGAAAGAGTGACTGACAAACAACCTAAGGGCGTGCCTCAAGAGCTTGTCATTCAAGAATTCAAGGAATGCGAGATCCCAAGAACTCAGTTCTTTCGGAAATTGAGTTGAATAAGTTGAAGATAAGAATTGGATGTTTTGAAATCGAAAGAATGAACTAATAACAACTCGGGGGCGAGCCCAAGAGTTACTCATTCGAATATTCAAAGAATGCTAGATTCTAAGAATATCCCTCTTTCGTAAGTTTAAAAAACGTTTGTGAAAAGATCGAATCGAAAAAATGGCATGCGAAGCCAAAGGAAGTTGGTTTGAAAACGGCTCAACGACGTGTCGAGGGTTTGATCGAAGATGGAACCGACTTGACGACGTGTCAAGGGTTAGATTGTGAGAAACGATATTAGACCCTAAGGGTGCCCCTAATATCGAAACCACGGGGAATTGTGAAGTGTGTGTGAAGTGTCGAAGGTTGCGAGTGTGTACGAACACTCGACTTAGGATACGTTTGAAAATGTTTGAGTTTGGAAAAGTCGAAAGGTTGAGTGAATAACAACTCAAGAGCGTGCCTCGAGAGCTATTCACTCGAAAATTCAAGGAATGCTAGATTCCAAGAACCTCCTTCTTTCGGAGTTTGAATCGGAAAGAAAATGGTTTAGAAATGGTTTAAGTTGAAAGGAGGATATGAGAAGAGTTTGTGGTACGAGAAGTGAGAATGCGAGATTGAATTTGAAAATGACAATTATTTAGTAAATGAGACGTCGGTCTCACAACTAATTAATTGAGGTATTATTGAAATGCTAGATCTCGACAACGCCTTTTTCATTTGAAAAAAGTTTGAATGAACGACAGAAATATCACACAGAATGCTAGATTCTTATAATATTTTTTCGTCCAAAATAGTGTATTCAAAACGAAAAGTTGAATAATACATTATTTAAGGTGTACACCTCGCTAATGATCATCCAAAAATCCAAGAAATGCTAGACTTCAAAGATTTAATTTTTCATGATTTGATTAGAAAATAATATGAATGTTGGAAATAAATTGAATTAAGATTAAGAAAAAAAATAATTAATCAAATTTTGAAAATACATTTTAAAATAGTCCATGAGTTCTACTTTTGAATTGTCTAAAAACATGCTATTTATAAAATAGAATAAAAATTGATTTTTATTTATTAAATATATATATATATATATATATATATATATATATATATATATATATATATATATATATATATATATATATATATATATATATATATATATATATATATATATATATATATATATATATATATATATATATATATATATATATATATATATATATATATATATATATATATATATATATATATATATATATATATATATATATATATATATATATATATATATATATATATATATATATATTAAATTTAACAATATGATAAAAAAATGGTCTAAAATTTGGTTTAAAATATTATTTTGAATTGTTTTTAAACTATTTAACATAAAAAGAATTTCAACTTAGGAAATGATTTTTTTTTTAAAAAAAAATTTATAACACAATTGAAAACAATTTGGGTATGACAAAAACGTTATGGAACCTTCACACATAATGCTCTTAATATTGATACAAACCAACAAATCTACGAATATGTGCATCTAATTAATGACAATCAAGACATAATGCTGCTAATTCACTTGATATCTTCATGGTATTAAAATTTCAAAACAATTAACCTCCACCAATCACATTAAAACGTAATGGGAAAGGAATGAAATAAACTAGCCACATCCATCATGATAAATACCTCAACCATCAATATTAAGCACTTTATTTTTACTAGCAATCTAACATGATTAAACATATACTTATTCTGTACATATCTTACAAAAGGAAAAAACAGAGTTAATAAACAATAAAAAAAGAATTCCGATTACATCCCATACACGATGATTACGCAATCACCAACCAGAAACCAATTGATGCAACACGATAATGACGGTTTATTTTTTACTAACAACATGTAGCAGCAGCAACTACCATCAATATTTATCAAAATACAAGCTGCTGTTGAAACTCACACAACATTAAACTCAAACCATATGTTTGTTTATTTTAAGTCAAAGAACTACATTATAAACAGAGAAAGGTAGACAAAATTGTATTAGCAGTAAACTCATTCAAAGAAAATTATCCTTATTGTTTATAACAGAAAAAAAAACTATCAACAGAAACACTGGTATCCAATATGCTCAATCAAGTCGAGATTGAAATTCCCAAAAACGCAGTAAGTTATAGCTGAGGCTCAACTAAACATACATCCGAAGTGAACACACAGAACTAAAAAAGAGCGAGAATCAACAAAAAATAAGAAACACCAACCGAAAGCTGTCGTGAATCAAGCCGAGGGTTTTCGCTGAACGGAGGCATCACCGAGCTCATTTTGTTATTGGACCTGTGGGAAGCGGCGTGATTAGCATCGAGTTGTCTTGCTGGAGTATTGAACTTAGCGGACTTAATAACACTGATGCACCGCTGTCGTCGATTTATTATCGCCGGAGCTCGTCGGAAAACAGCGGTTCAGTTCTTGTCGGAGTGAAATGAAATTGATGGCGACGTGAACAATGGGGTGAGGTTGATGACGATGGCGGAAGGGTTTGGTGGGAAGTGGGAATGGCGGATTGATGAGTTTCTGGGTTTTGCGTTTTTTCGGAGGGAGAAGATGAAGGGTCGGGCGATATTGGTGACGGCGGTAGGATGAAGAAAAAGAGGTTTTTCGGCGGAAAATGGAAGGGATTTCGAAAAATGAAGATGGGTTTAGAGGATTTCACGGCAGCGGCGGTGAGTTGAAGAGGAGATAAGTTAGGGTTTTCTGGGTGGGGTTGGCGGCCGCTTGATGAGGGAGGGAGAAATGAACAGTAACAGACATTTAGGGTTTTTTTCTTGTTCGCCTCCCAACGAGTCTTTTTATACACATGTTCTGCCTCACTTCTCATTCTTATCTTCCGTTTTTTCTTTTTCAAAATTCTTTCAATTAATTAATAATAAAACAAAATAATATTAATATAAACTAATAATTACAATATGAAATTAATATTATTAATACCTAAATATTAACAATAATCCTTAAATAAATAAATATTAACAAATATAAATAATCAAATATTAACAAATATATAAAAACAAACTAAAAAAACTAATATAATTATTAAAATGTTATTAGTAACTCTTAAAAGAAAAAAAAGTTTAAGAAAGTAATATTCACAAAATTAAGTTTAGGCCACGTGTCACACTTTAATTGGTCAAAAATATAGAGTTCTGAAAAATCAACCAATTGCGAGTGGACACGTGTCTAAATAACAAGAAAATAAGCGAACTATGCACAAGTAATAAAAGGAATTAAAATGCAAAAATATTTACCAATGGGTAGGACAAATTTAGGGTATGACACTGTGAGATACATGATCAGAGGTCTCCCTGATACTGGAGGCATGAGTATTAGAGGTTCCTACCGATACTCTTTTATTTTCTCAAATTCCTTTTGGTAATTTTTGTTCCACCTGACCGCTTGATATTTTCTTAACAATTTGAATATTGGTTCGCATGTGGCTGTAAGATGAGATATTAACCTTGCAATGTAGTTCAACCTCCCTAGGAAACCACAAACCTCTTTTTCCATCCTCGGCTCAAGAATTTCTTGAATAGCTTTTACTTTGGCAGGATCTACCTCAATACCCTTTGAAAATTCTGGCCAGCCCACGATGGATGTTACCACAGAAGTTATAACATCCACTGTGACATTCACTACAGACCTACTATTATGCAGTAATTAACAAGCAGTAAATAACACAGTTGGTTGTTGACCCAGTTTAGTGCAACACACTTACATCTGGGGGCTACCAAGCCAGGGAGAAATTTCACTATCAGTAGAATTAATTCAGAGTCAAACCTCCAGTTTGCACTCCTCACTTAAAACCTACCCAATGATAATTTAACCTAGAGACACTCTAGACCTGAGTATACCCACTCACTCCCTACAATCACCTCAGTGATATCCAAAAACACTTACAAATTAAACAGTAGTAAGAAGAAACACTTCAACTACACTCACCTTGATCTTGCTTCAAAGCTTTGATCAAGTGACACACACTCTTGCTTAATAACTTGGAATTGAATGTTAAAGGAGTTTCTCTCCTACACACTATATCACCCTTTTTGATGATGTTGGGATGCTGCTCAAGACGCATGATGGTGATTACTGAAGCTTCATTCTAGAAATTCACTTTGTACATTGACGCAAGCGTGGCCAATGCGTCTGCCATCTGATTTTCAACCCTAGGCACATGATGGAACTCAACTCTGTCGAACGTTAATCAAGGTTCTTGATCCTCAGATCAATGGCCTCCTCTAAACCCATAATGCACGCTTCGTATTCTGCTTCATTATTAGTGCAAGAGAACGTTAATCAGATGGTGAACAATATGTGGGAACCGTGAGGAGTTGTAATGATCGCCCCGATTTTGTTGCTATAGGAGTTAACGGCCCCGTCAAAAACCAATTTCGACTGAGATCCAATCTCAAGACCCTCGTCAGGAAAAGGCTCATCACAGTCCTTCATCTTCAAAAACATGACATCTTCATCTGGAAATTCAAACTTCATCGGCTGATAATCTTCAATTGGCTATTCAGTAAGATATTCTGACAGAACACGTCCCTTAATGGTGTTTTGGGAAACATATTGAATATCATTCTCTATTAAAACCATTTTCCATTGGGCAATCCTTCTGGTGAGTGCTTGATTTTCAAACACGTACTTGATCAGATCCATCTTTAAAATTAACAGAGTTGTCTGGTTTAACATGTACTGTCTCAAATGCTTAGCGGCCCAAGCGAATGCACAACATGTTTTTTCCAGCATCGAGTACCTCGACTCGCAATCAGTGAATTTCTTACTCAGGTAGTAGATGGTGTTCTCTTTTCTACATGTCTCATCCTATTGACCGAGCACACATCCCATTGAATTCTCCAGAACTGTGAGATAGATGATCAGAGGTCTCCCTGATACTGGAGGCATGAGTATTAGAGGTTCCTACCGATACTCTTTTATTTTCTCAAATTCCTTTTGGTAATTTTTGTTCCACCTGACCGCTTGATATTTTCTTAACAATTTGAATATTGGTTCGCATGTGGCTGTAAGATGAGATATTAACCTTGCAATGTAGTTCAACCTCCCTAGGAAACCACAAACCTCTTTTTCCATCCTCGGCTTAAGAATTTCTTGAATAGCTTTTACTTTGGCAGGATCTACCTCAATACCCTTTGAAAATTCTGGCCAACCCACGATGGATGTTACCACAGAAGTTATAACATCCACTGCGACATTCACTACAGACCTACTATTATGCAGTAATTAACAAGTAGTAAATAACACAGTTGGTTGTTGACCCAGTTCAGTGCAACACACTTACATCTGGGGGCTACCAAGCCAGGGAGAAATTTCACTATCAGTAGAATTAATTCAGAGTCAAACCTCCAGTTTGCACTCCTCACTTAAAACCTACCCAATGACAATTTAACCTAGAGACACTCTAGACCTGAGTATACCCACTCACTCCCTGCAATCACCTCAGTGATATCCAAAAACACTTACAAATTAAATAGTAGTAAGAAGAAACACTTCAACTACACTCACCTTGATCTTGCTTCAAAGCTTTGATCAAGTGACACACACTCTTGCTTAACAACTTGGAATTGAATGTTAAAGGAGTTTCTCTCCTACACACTATATCACCCTTTTTGATGATGTTGGGATGCTGCTCACAGATGATTCCACATATAAGTGATGGAAAGGCAATAGGTCCCTTGACACTGTAGCTCCCAGCATGCTTCATTGTTTGATCAAGAATGTATGTCCCATAGTTGAGGTCAGCTTTTGTCCCTACAGCATACAAAAATCTTCCCAGAATAGTAGCAACAGTCGTCTTATGATTGATAGGTACCCAATTGGCTGCACCAATTTTGTGAAGCATAACATATTTCATACTGAGTTTGCTAGCCACTAGCTTCCCTTTGGAAGGCTAGTTCTTGACCTGTTTAGCAGTTAACTCTTGGCACACTTGATGGTCAAATACAGTAAGTTCAACCTTTCCTGCATGTGGTCTTCCCAAATACTTATTGATGATAGAGTCCGAGAAATTTATACACTCTCCCCTCACATATACTTTTCCAAACTCGCTAGACTTCCTATTAGCACAAGCTTCTGACAGGTTTACTATGAATTTTTTCACATGAATCTCATAACATGGTGGAAAGTGAGTGACAGTCTTCATCAAGCCATCCTTATGAATAAGGTCAAGAATCATTTTGCAGTCAAGAGCAGTTTGAGCTAACTTTCTTTCCAAGGCCAACCTCTTTTGATACATATATTTCCATCTATTAACACATGATGAATAGTGGAAGGATATATTATCAATAGGAACCTCAGGGACATTTTCAGCCAGCTTGCTGGAAGCAGGTTTCCTCTTTGATTGGGTGTTAGTGACATCCATAGCAACATCAGAATCTATTTCTTGTTCTGGTCTTGATTCAATATTTCTCTTCTTGATGGTTACCTTGCTCCATCCTTTGGAGGGTCCAACCTGAGTCCTCTTAGTTCCAGCCTTCTTGGTGGAATCTTCTTGCTCAGTAGTCTTCTCAACATCCCTTTTCTTGAGTGAGCTTTGGTCAGCCCCCTTTTCCCTTTTCTTTTCATCAATCTTTTGGCTATGCCTGGATTGATCGTTGCTATGAGATCATTGTCAGAATACTCTTCTAGGTCTACTACCTCAGCAGCTTTGGCTTCATGCAAATCATCATTCCCTTTTTCAGACCTTTCATCCTTATTCTTCCCTTCTGGAGAGTTGTTTCCCAATGCTTTGACATTGTGTGGGACATCAACTTGATCACCTTGATTAGGCTCAGTCCCCTTAATGGTAGATGATGTGGGAATGTTGAGAGCACTAGCAACCATCGCAGTAATTTCAAGGTGCTTTCGTCTAGCTTCCTCTGTATTTAGGTCATCAGATGTAGTCGTCAGAGGAACTTGACCTGAGCAACAATTTTTAGGTTGTCTTGCATGCATCCTTTTTGGTTTCTTTACTAGCAATCCTTCAGGAGTTATCATACGAAGTGGAGCAATCTCTAGAGCCTCATTAGGGTTTTCTTTAGTGTTGCTTGTGTTTGTCCTGGAGGTTGGTTGCGCCATAGTTGGTGACGTTGATTAAGATGAGGGAACTTTTCTATGCTTGTTTGAGACGGTATGGAAGCTGGAGCGTTTTTGAAGAGACCAATAGTAGAGGGAGTGTGTTATATACGTGAGAGTGAGGTATGATTGCCCACTAGGAGGGAACTTACCGTTTTGGCTTATCATTAAATGATTTAGTTTTAAAATGTAATTCCCTATTCCCTTTAATTGCTATAACTCATCAGCACTAGAGGAACTCAAATTTTTAAATTGAGGCTCCTTGATGCTTTTTGAGTCCTTGTCAGCAGTATTTAAGACATAATCACCAGGTTTTGCACAAGCTTTTTGCCCTTTCCACACGTTACCCATAAGCCTGTCTCCCTTGAACTCAGCAGAGCTTGTTTGAATGGTGCCCTTGATGTCACAAAACGAGGTCATGACATCAGGAGTGACATTGCTTCTTTTCTGCAGGGTATCCTCCATGGACTCCATCAGGTTCCAAAATAGCCTATCTAGTTTTACCTGATGACCAATATTTGGGTATCCCTTCTTGTCTGGCCTACCCACCTGACTTTTCTTACAACCTGTCCTTCTTTCTGAAACATACTTTAAGGATCCTTTTGCTGGTGATTTGGACCTGGTTCTTTTCTCTAGCCCTAGGTGGTCCTTCTTTTCCTCATTAACCAATCCATTTATGTTACTTCTGGGCTCCCATAGGTAACAGTTATTCTTGGATCTAGATCCCCTCATTTCTTCCTTATCCTCTTCATTGATCACCACACACTTGTCTTTAGAAAAATGGACTTTTAAACCTTGATCACATAGCTGACTTATGCTTATTAGGTTAACAGTTAATCCTTTAACTAACAGGACATCCTTCATTTTTGGAGCTTTAGGACTATCAAGTTGTCCAGCACCTGTGATTTCTCCTCTAGCTCCATCACCAAAGGTTACATGACTAGATGAATGAGGTTTGAGCTTGATCAACATATCCTTAATTCTAGTCATATGCCTGGAGCAGGCACTGTCAAAGTACCAATCTTCATTAGTAGGCATCCTTGGAGAGGTGTGTACTGCTAGTGCAACATTCTTGGCTATCCATTGATTTTACCTGTTATGCACTTCCTTCTTACCCTGATGCTGCCTCTTGCCAGGCTTGTTGTGATGCTGTCTTTTTCCATGTGTAGTATGATGCTGTATTTTTCCATACTTACCTTGTTTGGTCTTGCTTTGGTTAGGAAATCCATGCAGCCAGAAACACACAACTTTTATATGCCCAAGTTTTCCACAGTGGAAGCATCTGTACCCCTGGAATCTACTCTTGACTAGATTCCAATTTCTGTTGGTTGGTTGTTGTGACATGGGTCGTGACATCCTCTTTGGCTTCTGGACCTCAGGTTGTAATTTCTTGAGTTTGAGCACAAGATTTTGTTTATCAATAAATCCTAGTCCAGACCTATCTCCTGAGGTTTGTCCACTCTGCAGAATCTCCTCTAGGGTGTCAGTCCCAGAATTGAGCATCCTTATGGATTTTTCCATTTGATCCTTCTTACTTTTCAACTCCTGTACTTCACTTCTGAGTGTGTCAATAGTGGCTAGATGCTCTCTCTTTTCAGCTTCTAACTCCCTGATGATTTTCTTCTGTTGCTCTCCTTGCTGAACCAGTTTTGTGCTCCTGATGTGAAGCTTTTTGTATGAGGTTGCAAGCTCCTCAAATGACAACTCTTCATCACTTGACTCATCATCAGAGATGTACACATTATTAAGAGCAACAACATGTTTAGCTGATTCCTCTTCTGATCCATTATCTGAATCTTCATCAGACCAGATGACTGTCAATCCTTTTCCTTTCTTTTTGAGGTATGTGGGATATTCTTTCCTAACATGTCCATATCCCTCACATTCATGACATTGGAATCCTCTGCCTTGGCTGACTTTCTCCTCAAATTTCTCTTTGTCAGCAGGCAAGCTTTTGGAATAAGGTTTAGACTTAGCATCTATTCTTTTGACCAGTTTGTTGAACTGTCTTCCAAGCATGGCTATTGCCTCTGGTAGAGTTTCCTCTTTTTCATCATCTGACTCCTCAACAGTGTTTGAGACAAGGGCTATACTTTTGCTCTTTTTCTCCACAGCCTGATCACACATCCCTATCTCAAAGGTTTGGAGGGAACCAATGAGTTCATCCACCTTTATGCGGCATATGTCTTGAGCTTCTTCAATGGCTGTTACCTTCATGGCAAACCTTTTAGGTAATGACTTTAGTATCTTCCTTACAAGCTTTTCTTCAGCCATCTTTTCTCCCAAAGCTCATGAGGTGTTATCTAGTTCAAGAACATTCATGTAAAAGTCATGAATGGTCTCCTCTTCCTTCATTCTTAGACTTTCAAATTTTGTGGTCAGCATTTGAAGTCTAGACATTTTTACCTTGGAAGTTCCCTCATGAGTGGTTTTGAGAGTGTCCCAAACATCCTTTTCTAGTTCACAGTGGTGGACCAGTCTGAAGATGTTTTTGTCTATAACATTGAAGAGTGCATTCAATGCTTTAGAGTTTCCAAGAGCCAATGCCTCTTGCTCTTTGGTCCATTCCTCTTCAAAAATTTGCACGGATACTCCATCCTTGTCAGTCTTCACAGGATATTCCCAGTCAGAGTTTGCAGCTCTCCAAGCCTTGCTGTCTAAGGACCTTAGGAAAGCAATCATCCTAGGCTTCCAATAGTCATAATTAGAACCATCCAGAATTGGAGGTCTATTGGTGAATCCAACATCTTTATCCATAGTACCAGAATTTAATTTCCCTAAATCTCACCCAGTAATAAACAGGCAGGGTGCCTGCTCAGATGCCAATTGAAAATTCTGGCCAGCCTATGATGGATGTTACCATAGAAGTTATAACATCCACTGTGACATTCACTACAGACCTACTATTATGCAGTAATTAACAAGCAGTAAATAACACAGTTGGTTGTTGACCCAGTTCAGTGCAACACACTTACATCTGGGGGCTACCAAGCCAGGGAGAAATTTCACTATCAGTAGAATTAATTCAGAGTCAAACCTCCAGTTTGCACTCTTCACTTAAGACCTACCCAATGACAATTTAACCTAGAGACACTCTAGACCTGAGTATACCCACTCACTCCCTACAATCACCTCAGTGATATCCAAAAACACTTACAAATTAAATAGTAGTAAGAAGAAACACTTCAACTACACTCACCTTGATCTTGCTTCAAAGCTTTGATCAAGTGACACACACTCTTGCTTAACAGCTTCGAGTGATACACACCCTGAAAACTACCTAACCAATGCAATCAACAGTTGCTTGGATTACAAGTGTTCCTAAGACACAAACGTGAAGGACAACCTCTTCACTTCTAAACCACTATGATGATTTCTCTGTTTCTCTATCTTCAACAGCTGCCTTCTAGGATTGCTTCTTCTGTTATTTATAACAGCAGATCAGTCCTTGGGCCTGGGCGCATAAATTAGGTTTTATCCATAATAAAACCTCTCTTCAGTATTCTACACACTTGCCACTTTAATCAGGTACATATTAGTTCCCCTAGGGCTTCTAAAATGTCTCCTGCATTCCAGCTTGAGCTTCTGATTTATTTCCTGAGTTCTAGCTACCAGAATAACAAACCTGTGCTTGATGTCATACAACCTATGTCATAACATTGAGTATGACATCCAACTTAACTTATAGTTAGCTTAGTTAACTTACCCTGCACAATCCATATTATGAATGTATCAACATCAGACATGATATTCATACATACACTAATATTTTGCCACAAAATGCAGCCAATCAAGAGCACTTACACCCTTTTCACTGACAATGAACCCCAGTAGCTTTCCAGATCTCACCCCGAAGGTGCACTTATTAGGATTCAGCCTTAGCTTGAATTTCCTCAATCTTTCAAATAGCTTCAGAAGATTGACCAGATGTCCTTCCTCCATCTGTGACTTCACAATCATGTCATCAATATAGACCTCGATCTCTTGATGAATTATATAATGAAAAAGAGCCATCATTGCCCGCTGATAGGTTGCCCCAACATTTTTCAATCCAAAAGGCATCACCTTATAGCAAAAAGTCCCCCACGATGTAATGAAAGTAGTTTTCTCCATGTCCTATGAGGCCATATTGATTTGGTTATACCTAGAGAAGCCATCCATGAAGGAAAACACAGAATATTGAGCGGTGTTATCAACTAACACGTCAATATGGGGGAGCGGGAAATCGTCTTTCGGGCTCGCTCTGTTCACATCTCTGTAGTCAAGATACATCCTAAACTTTCCATATTTCTTAGGCATAGGAACAATGTTAGCGACCAACGGAGGATAATTTGTGACAGCAAGAAAACCAGTGTTCAACTGCTTCTGAACTTCTTATTTAATCTTGACTGCCATGTCAGGCCTCGTCCTTCTCAATTTTTACTTGACTGGCGGACATTCTTCTCGGAGAGGCAAATGAAGATATCCTTTGTATCTATCCCGGGTATGTCTTGGTAAGACCAAATGAAGATATCCTTATACTCACGGAGCATTTCAACCAATCTTCTCTTGACACTGTCTTCTAATACAACCCTAATTCTAACCTTTTTCCTGTCGCCTTCGGTACCCAGATTGATAGCTTAAATATCCTTTTGATGAGCCACAATGACCCTTTCCACTTGCTTCATAAGTCTGTCTAACTCTTCGGGTAGTTCATAATCTTCATTAGTCTCTTCTTCAGTTTGATAAATGGGATTATCAAAGTCATACTGAGCCATAGCTGAATCTGAATTGATGGTATTTGAGAAAACAGACCTGCATGATTGATGTTTATGTTTATTATGAAATGCAACAAACAAAACACATTGCCATTTTTCTGTTAATAAAAATGCAAAAACAAGAAAAAGAAAAAACAGGCATCACAATATTTGAAGGCGGAAAACATCCTTTATTTATGATAATATGCAAATAACAAAAAGCCCCTACAGATTGGGTCACTACGTCTTGAGCAGAATGTAGGACTGAACATAATAAAAAAGTGAAAATTACTCTGCAGTAGTAACATGAATGACTTCCTTGGTGGTCCAGTTGCACAGCTTTTGGCCGGGAGCACATGGAAGAATCCAAGTATCCATATCGCAATTGCTATCACCTTCATCATCCCCTATGGCATGAATCCTGTCAAATATGACTCCACCACTGGTGAATTGAATAGGTCCCCTGTATCTCGGAGGGTCTTGAGAAGAATTAAAGAGCTTGTACCTTAGGCCGAATTTATCTTGTTTGACGGGAACATCAAGAACTTGGCCCCACCTTTGAGAATATCCAGACTCAACATAGTATGGGCTTTCTTGAAAGACGACATGGAAACCTCAGGGCCTTTGACTTCTATAGGAGGCTTCTCCTGAATTTGTACTACTTCGAAGGCTTGAAAGAGCGTTTCGTGGATCTCCCCATCCACCTCAACATACTTGAAGGATGACAAATGGCTTACCATGATATCTTTTTCACCGCACACCGTAACAACCTTTCCCTCCATCATGTACTTCAGCTTCTGATGCTGAGTTTACGTAACTTCTCCCGCAGTATGTATCCATGGCTGGCCAAGCAAGCAGCTATACGCTGGCTGGATATTCATTATGTATAAAGTTGTATCAAAGGTCTCAGGTCCCAACTGATTTGGCATGGCAATCTCCTTGAACACAGACCTCTTTGAGCCATCAAATGCTCTTGCTACCAAATCACTTGGTGTACATATCAATCCCTGGGTATCCAATTTCATTAACGCCTTTTTTGGCAACACGTTGAGCGACGATCTTGTGTCAACTAGGACATGAGACAATAAGGATCCTCTGCACTCCATGGAAATATGCAAAGCATGGTTGTGATTTCTTCTAGCAGGAGTCAAATCCAGATCAGTGAAACCTAAACCATTGCCAGCATTGACGTGCGCCACAACCTCTTCCAATTGGTTAACTGAAATTTCATGTGGTTAATAAGTTGAATTTAAGATCTTTAATAAAGCATTTTGGTTGCCTCATAACACATCAATAATGACAGAATGGAAATATTCGAAGGACTCTAATTCAAGTGATCCACAATCTTGTAGTCACTCTTACGAATTAGGCTCATAAACTCCTCGGCATCTTTAGAAAAAGAATCACTACCAGCCTGTTGATGCGTATCATCTTCCACCACTGATTTTCCTTTTCCCTTATCGGTCTTGTCAATATTAGCATCAGAAGGAGAAAAGACCCTTCCACTTCGAGTGATTCCACTTACACCAACTATGTTCTCAACAGTAGAACCACCATATGACGAACTGCTCAACTCTTGCTTCTGCCCGTTACAGAACACTTCTGCCCCATAGTTCCATGGTATGGCTTTGGTGCTCTCATATGGCACGGGTCCTAGAATAGTAATGGTCACTGGCACTGGCCTAGCCGGCGCTGGAATATTTATGTTTCGGTAAGGAAATGAAATTATGGCAATATCTCTTCCCTCACTACTAACCCTGTCATCAACATCTTCCCCAAAAACTCTATCAAATTGTAAACAACCATCATTAATCATCCTCTGGATACCATTCTTCAAAAGACCACAACCCTCGTGTTACACTTCACATTCTGAGTAATCAGTAGAACATCCTGGGAATACTCCTCCATTCAACAACTTGTCCTTCACGAAACTTAAAGGAGTCTTCAAATCCTCAACATCCATTATCATATTCAATCTTTCTCCATCAATAATAGCATTCTCTCTTGCCACACTATGATTTTCCATTGGGTTTTGGTTCACATTAGGCCCCTCGTTGGTAAAGCTAATTGCCTTTAAGTCAAGCAAGTCCTGAACCTTGTGCTTGAAGGCTTTACAATTATCAATGTGATGGCCTGAAGCACCTGAATGAAATTCGCATCTTGAATTAGCGTCATAACCAGGAGGAGGTGGACCGGTGAGAGGCGCCAAGGTCCTCTTCTGAATAAGTTGCAGTTGAAGAAAATGTTGCAATAGTTGAGATTACGGCATTGGTGGAGTCTCAAACTGTGTTCGTCATTCTCTGTCTGCCAGCGTAAGGTTGTGGAGCATTAACTTATTGCTGAGGTGCAACCGGGATAACTACAATATCAACTTGTTGATGATACTGAGATTGCATTCTACCTTTACCCTTGTGAGAAATAACATTAGCATCCCCTTCCCTCTTCTTAGGGTTTGTTATATATGGCTTCTTCATTCCTCCCGGAGAGGATCCACTTCCATTTGGAATTTTTCTAGACTTTATTCCATATTCCACTCTCTCACCTGCCATCACCATGTCAGAAAATCCCGTCGACATACAACCTATCAGGTTTTCATAACACACTTCAGGAAATGTAGCCATAAACATGTCAGTCAATTCTCTCTTCACCATGGGAGGCTGCACCCTTGCTGCTATTTCCCGCCACCTCCAGGCGTATTCTTTGAAGCTCTTGTTGTTCTTCTGCGACAAACTCTGTAATTGCACCCTGTTCGGTGCCATGTCACTATTGTACTGATAGTGGCGAACAAAGGCCTCTTCTAATCCTCTCCAGCTTATTGTTGCACCCTAAAATTTGCCCAACCTTATTCACTGGGTTTATGTTTCAATATCATTAGCATTTGCATATAGAGTCATGTACATAGCCTAACCATCTGCATAGCATAAGCATAGCAAGTCATCCAGCAGGGGGCCAATCATTATTATCATCTCTAGAGGCCTATCAAGAGGTTATTATCCTAATTCAATCTCATTCAAGTCATCAGAAAAGAATTTGGAAGCTATCAAGTCAATGGATCAAGCAGTTCATCTATCTACTAACTAAGGGTGTCTAAGGATCAACAAAGAAATGGTGAGCTGTGAATTGAAGGCATGGGGAGTATCTAGACATCTTGGAGGACTTAGAAAGTCATTTGGAGAAGGAGACAGGTCATTGGAGTAGACACAAGAGTTGTGGATGAAGACAGTCAACTAGGGTTTCATCTGGGTCAACCCTAGGTCAACCCTAGGTCAATTGATTGATTTAAGGGCATTAAGGGCTATTGAAGAGATGTGGGGTTCATTATTTGACATGGAGAATAAAGATATGGTGATATGCCAAGAAGAAATCAAGAGAAATCAAGGAGAAGAGGAGTTTCTAAATTAGGGTTTCTGTGTAAAATCCCCTAGTTTAGGTCAAATTTCCAAGCCAGATAAGTCAAAATGAAAGCTTCAAATGGATCCTTGGCCAGCATGAAACTTGTAGAGGATCTCAAGACCTTTAATTTGAGTGGTGGAAGACATCAAGGAGATTTATAGAACTCAAGTTATGGTCCTTGCAAGTTATAGGTCATCTGAGGTATCTGAAGTTTTGTCTGTGAAGGTGACTTGACTTCCAAGCAATTTTTACCCCTCAAGGAGATTTCAAATGGATTTCTGGTCAACATAAGAGTTGTTACTTATTGTCTTAGATTTCTATAATGGTATAGTATTCCTTCATATGATTTGTGGAACTCTACTTATGGTCTTGGCAAGCAAAGGGTATTTTGGTCATTTGTGAATTACAGGTCATTTTAACCTATGCCCAAAACTCATACAAGGAGGCCTCAAATGGAAAAACTTAAAACATAAAACTTGCTCCAAATGACATTTTGAGTCTAGAAAAGTGACCATGAGAGATTGGAAATATTCATAGCACAAGGTTTCAAAATTGTTGAATTTAATGAAGAAAAATGGACTTAAAAATGAGATTTTTCATATTTTGGCCAAATGAAGCAAAATTATAGGTCATTTTGAATGGAAAGATCATTTTAAAGACATTGGCTAAAGTAGAATTTTGAGCTTAGTTCATGTTTTAAGAGTTATCCATGGTTGCTTACAATGAAAGAAACATAAACCAATTTCAAGGGAAAGAATGCAAGGGAAACTTCTCCAAGGTTCTAGGAGTTTCTAAACCCATGTATATATTGATATGAAGAGCTTCATGCCAGGGTTGGTGCTTCCATTTGTTCAAAACCCCAAATTTTCCACACTTTATCATTTTTGCATAAGCTTTCCAAAATCTCTATAATCTCCATCAATCTTCATATCTTTGGATTGAATCTTCATCATCATCATTCAAACACCATGATTCATATCAAGAATTGGCTGAATTGATCAAGAATTGTACCATTCATATTTTTCATTCCAAGTTGCATTTTCATCCAAACTCCATTAAAACTTCATCTACCATTCCAATTTCTGTTATCATCATCATCCACCATCATCATAGGGTATTTGGCAAAGGAAAGTGGAAGGAATTCGTGGCTGGAGAAGGAGATCCAAGTTTAAACTCCAACTTGCATGAAGAGTGGGATAGAGTGATTCACAAGGATTGATCAAGAACCATTGCAAACAGAAGCATACATAGTCATTGAAGATCACTTGCAGCAAGTACCAAGGGTTGAATTAGAGTCTAACCACCATTGCCATCATCACTTGCAAGGTATGCATAATCTTTCGAATCTCCTCATTTATGCTGTTGTAGATCATGTGGTTAGGATAGGAGTGTTTAGAGACCATAGGGGAATGATTCTTGAAATCTAGGGATAGTTTTGTGAAGATCCATGGCAGGTTACCATTTCTGTAAGCTCCAAG
Organism: Lathyrus sativus; assembly: GCA_963859935.3. Classification (NCBI taxonomy): domain Eukaryota; kingdom Viridiplantae; phylum Streptophyta; class Magnoliopsida; order Fabales; family Fabaceae; genus Lathyrus; species Lathyrus sativus. The sequence goes on along the minus strand of OZ012735.1, from coordinate 330,066,471 downwards.
ACCAAGCTGTGTATTGGATTATAATTGATATGATCAGGCATAGAATGATGAGGATAGCATGTGGAGTAACTGTAGATCATCAGGTTTGAGTTCTGGAAAAGTGGATATCAGACGAGTATGGTGAACCCTAACTTTCGTGTCCTCTGTTTGGGATCCACAAGGAGAATTAGCAAAAACTAGGACCAGGCATGAATTCCTTGTGTTTAGTAGATCATTTTAGGGCTTTGGATTTTTCATTTTCATCAAGGGAGCATGGAGAAAGATCGAGTGGAATTTTCGTGCATGAAGCATGTTTCTGAAACCCTAAATGGATAGAGGAAGAAGACGACGCGTATGCCCTTGGATCTGATGGAGATGTTTGACTTGACCAAGAATCGGACGCTCCATATTCAACCTGAGATTTGGTGGGAAATTTTAAATATTGAAACGCGCCATTTCATTTAATAGAGGGAATTGGGCTCAGCTTGCTATACACACCCCCCAATTTGATGGGCCCAACGCGCTGAACTTGATCTTCTTACTATTCTTACCCCCTCCCTTTACTTCTTTCTATTTTCTTTTTCAATTTCTTTTTATTTTCATTCATTTTTGAAAATTCATAACAAATTAGAAATTGCATATTTTTAATTCATTCTTTTTTTAACATTTTCTTTAAAAAGTCAAGAAAATTATAAAAAATAAAAATTGCATTTTATTTTTTATTTGATATTTTCCCCATATTTTCCAAATAAATAGCATTTTAATGAGTTTCATGTCATACATAAATTTGTTAATTTTTGTTCTATTAATTGCTTTAATATTTTGTGTCCATTCTTTTTAGGTTGTTTAGTTTAGATGTTCAACTTGTAAATGCAATTTAATTCATATTTTTAGAAATTAATTTTAGGTGTTTAGTTTAGGTGAGAACAACATGAACAAACTAGGGTTTTGGGTGATAACTTAGGAGAATTAATTCATTTCCCTTAGGGCTTAGAGTTTGAATAGGTTAGCTATGGGCTTATATGGGCTATGGGTAGTTATTAGATCCCCTTAGAAAAAGTCAGGATTCCCCTACTACTATTAATGTACTGTATATGTCTGATTGACTGGTGTGGTGTGCCCTCTGGGGATTATTGCTTGTCTGTGTGGGTATTGGGGTTGCTTGGGGACTTGGGAGAGCTGAAGACTTGTGAAGATGAAGCCATTGGAGATCCAGAGATTGAAGTTCAACTTCCAGAGTTGAAGAGGAGTTTCCTGCTAGCAGCTGTTGTGGAGATTAGGTTTTAGGAGCTAGGCAGAGCTCTAGGTTAGAAAGCTTGTTTCTCAAACATGGATTGCCTTGTCTGCATCCATTCTTCTCTGTGATACAGAGTCTCTCTAAGACACTCACCCCCTTTCTTTGGAAGGCTTGGTGATAGTGTCTAAGAGATAGAACTCTTGAGAGAAAATGTCATATGTGTTAGAAGCAGTCTGTTCACCACCCTTGGTAGTCAACTGATTGCTTAACACCCAATTCACTCTTGTGACTGATCCCTCATCCTGGAGGTTTGAACTTGAAGAAAAGCCATTGTAGATAAAAGACTGATGATCAAAGCCCTTGCCTGAAGGCCATGAAGATGGAGATTGATGCTTGTTGAAGCCTGTAGCTGATTGGAGATTATTTGAAGCCAGATGTTGATTCAAAGTTGCTGAAGCTGTTTGTTTTATTGCTGTATTTCATTTCTGCTGTATTGTTTGGTTTTCCTGACTGTATTGTTTGCTGTTTAACCCGTTGGGTTGAAAGTGAATCCTGTTCACTTTTGCCTATTGTTTTCTAGGTTCGAGGTTGAGTGGGACTCCCTTGCCTCGCTTGTATTGTTGCATCCATGCATTTTACCGCTTTACTGTATATATCTGCTATTGTTTCTGTTTCCTTCTGTTCCCTTAGGATCTCTGTTTCTCTGTGCAAGGGAGGAGCATGATAGACACTAGGTCTTAATCCATGCATGATAACATTAGGTTAGTTTGATTCCCTTCGCAACCGTAGGTTAGAGTTCTGTCTCTTCTTTCTCAAAACAAACAGAAAAACACATAAAGATTTCAAACACAATAAAAGACACTTCTTTCGTAAAAGAACGTGAACTCATCAAGCCGTCTTTTTTGTCCGCTTGGACTACTAATCAGAAAAACCTTTTTCAGAAGGAGTAAAATCAATCAAGACAAGCTTGTGTCGTGTGTATCCCGAACTACGTTTGCTCTGATCTTTCATGCTGTATGAAAGTACGTAGGCATAGGATACGATATCCTAGCGAGCAACCTTCCCCTCCTTTCCCGTAGGTAGGCGAACTACGTTGACTCTGATTTCTCGTTCCAGTCGAGAATACGTAGGCATAAAGTGCGATACTTTGCCGAGTCACCTTTTTCTTTCTTTTTAGCCCTTAACCCATTAGTTTAGATAGAATAACAATCCATACCCGAAAACAAGCGTGGATCCCGTCGAGTACGACGGACGTGAGGGGTGCTAATACCTTCCCCTTGCGTAACCGACTCCCGAACCCAGGTTTTGGTTGCGAGGACCATACCTTTTCCCGTGTTGTGCGAGGTTTACTCTGAGCGTTTCCTTTCCCTCCCGTGGGATAAATAACGCACGGTGGCGACTCTTTTGTTCAGCCGGCGCCGATTTTCGCAGTAGCGACAGCTGGCGACTCTGCTGGGGAACATACGTCCCCTGGCTGCTAAGAACTGCGATGGTCCTTATGCATTTGGGATCCAACGTCCCTTTGAGCGAGTTAATCCTAGCGCTTGTTTTCCCGTCGAGGATTTTGTATGGAGCTGTTTTATATTCCTAACCTTGTATTTTCAGCTTTATATATTGATTATTATTGCTGTATTTGGGTGTGACGGGTGTTCTGATATTGAGAGATAAGCCGGACCTGGGCTTGAGTGCACCTAGAATTAGAGTAGAAATTAGTGGGCGCCCGCTTGCTTTGCTTGATTTGGTGTCCCGCGAAATCTACACTCAGACGAGGTTCCTCTGGTTGGCCTCCTGCCCCTTCCTTTGGTTGGCGTGGGTTGCTGGTTAGTTGAATTGTCGACTCTGGGGACCGATCATTTGGAAGTTGGCTAAGTGAGGCCTCTTCAGGATTTGATGATGCCACTCCTTCTGGGAATCGTATCATCAACCCTGAAAGTCTGTGACGCCGACGACCGCATAGGATGCCATACCGTTGTCAGTTACTAGGACATCCATCTGTGAGAGGGTTTGGGGTTATGCAGGTAACTAGACCTTCAAATACCGGTTATTTCTTGATCAGAGATCCTGGGTATGTATGAAGGGTTATGAGGTCTGTCAGAGACCAGTTGGAGATGTGATTTGAGGTCTGCCAGAGACCAGTTGGAGTTATGGTTTGAGATCTGTCAGATACCATTATTGGAGCTTGATTTTAGGTTTATCTGAGACCAGGGTTTGAGGACTTCTAGAGAATCTATCTGAGACTTCTTGATATGGTCCAGGCTATTCAGCTACGGCAGTTGGCCCCCGTTGCATGTTACTTGCATTGCATTCTGTTTGCATACTCATCATCATTGCATCCCACTAACGTGTGTCTGTGCTGCAGGTGCATTTGCATTTCCCTAGTTCTAGTGTCCGGATTCCTGAGTGATTGGTCATGGCCAGCTTAAGAAGGACAGTTGCTTACAAATTGCCTACTCCTGATGTTGTTCCCCTGCTTGGGTTGATCTCTCTGGCTGATGAGGAGGTTCGTAGGAGCTTCAGAATGAGCTATGGAAGACTATTGAGATTGGTGCACAAACCCACGGAGACAGAGCTAGATAGGCTGTACGCTTTGATGCAATTCTATGATCCCGCATTGAGATGTTTTACGTTCGCCGACTTTATTATGGGACCAACCCTGGAGGAATACGCTGAGTATGTTGAGCTGCCCGTGCAGAACCAGGTTCCATTCATTCATTATGACGCCAAGCCCAAGCCGGAGGATTTGGCAAAAGCCTTGCATATTGATGCTTCTGAACTTGTGACTACTGTTTCCCGTGGAGTGCCAGGCTTCTCACTTCAGTTCTTAGTTGGTAAAGCCCAGGAGTACGCCAAGAGCGGGTGCTGGGTCGCTTTCAATGCTGTGTTGGCTTTGTGCATTTACGGCATAGTTTTGTTTCCCAATATACCGGATTTCGTGGACTTCGACGCCTTCTACTTGTTTGCCGCTGGTAACCCTGTACCTACCTTACTCGGAGATCTCTACCACTCACTAAATTACAAGAATGAGAAGGGAAGAGGAAAGAATGTTCATTTCTGTGTACCATTGCTGGATATGTGGTTTAAAAGCCACCTTGCCCTGAAGGGATCTTTTGTGAAGAGTGCAACCACAGCTAGCTGGTCAGAGCGCCTGATGAGGCTATCTTCTGAAGACGTTGAGTGGTTTGATCGAGACCTGCTAGGATCTGAGCTTATATTCAGTTGTTCTGGGTACCCTAATGTTCTGTTGATAGGGAGGAAAGGGTGTATCAACTACAACCCTTCTCTGTTCGTCCGTCAGTTCGGATATGCGTTGAAGAACCCACCAAAGGAGGAGGAAGTACAGGAATCTCTGTACTTCACCGGAGACGTGAAGGGGGAGTTACTAGCCAAGCTGCAGCATGCCTGGACGCGTATTAACCGCAGAGGGAAGCCGTTGTTAGGAAAGAATGACTGTCAGGCCTATGCACCTTATAGAGTGTGGATTCAGGAGAGAGCCAGTCAGTTGAAGATGCCATTTCCAGCCACACCAATTCTTGTTCCTATTCCGGTAGCGGAGCCAACTACTGTTTCTCGGGAAGCCTACGAGCAAGTTGTGAAAGAAAAAGAAGCCTTATTGAAGATCAACGAAGGGTTAGAGCAGGAGTTAGCCCAGATACGCAGTGAGAAAAACAAGGCCGTCCATGCTTTCCAACAGCAGATTGAGCTAATGAACAGGTTAGGGGCTGAGTTGACTGAGGAGAGGAAGAAGCGCGAACGTTTGGGGCAAGAGTTCAGAAGCTCCCATGACATGCTTGAATCCAAGAAGAAAGCACTTGACATCGCTCACCGAGAAATCTCCTCTTGCAATAAGACTTGGAATGCTACACTCACCAACAATAAGAAGAGGGAAGATAAGTTGAAGCAGAAAATTTCCGACCTCGAAGAGCAGTTGAAGTCCAGCATCAAGAAGTGTGAGGAAGAAGTGATGACCCGGTATAGTCTCCAGAACGCACTAAACAAGGCCATCAAGGGCAGAGATGAAGCTGTGTCTCAGAAGCGTAAACTAGAAGATCGCTTCGGAGAGGGGGCATGGGAAGAAACTGCTGAAGACGTGCGCCGCGTTCTTAAGAAGAGAAACCAACTCGTCGAAGGGCTGCTTGACCGACCAAGTCATCCGGAGACCAAGAAATTGCTAGAAGAATACCAGACTTTTGGGAGGATTTGATCATTTCATGTAGTAACTTGTATGCTTTATTTGCATAGTGCTGACCATCACCAGGATTGTTGGTTGAGGTCATGCCTTCTTGTTGTACTCTCAGCGACATTGTATTCTGGGTTTTTGGGTTTCTCAGCAATATATGAGGCTTTCTGTGATTCAGCTCCGATCTTTATATCATTAGCACTGTCACTGCACCGGCACCTTCACACTAGAATCGGGGAATGAACTTCCCTAATGCACAGACACATTGCATTGCATTCATACTCATACTGCATTACAGGTAATCATTGGATGTTATCTTATTTCCTGCCCTGTACCAGGTACTTTCCAGGATTGCAGATCAACACCCGCACCGCTATTCTACCTGCACCAACTGTCGAAGAATCATGGATCAAATGCAGAACGAGATGCAAGATGTGTGCGAGAAGCTCGCTCTTTTCATGCAGACCATGGAAGCTATTGCCAAGGGTCAGGAGAATTTGCAGGCCATGGTCCAGCCTCTGTTGGCCCGAAGCGCTGGTCATGGTAATGAGGATCATCAGTCTGTGCGAGTCGATACTGTTCATGGAGATGGCACTCCCACGCCAGTGGCTTCGCCAGTAGTCAACGTACCAGCTGCTAATGTCAACAACGCTACCGCTGCTATGAACGGTAACGTCGGAGTTGGGAATGAGACTGCTGTCCATAACGTTGGGCTGGGTGACGTCAACTTGGGTGATAATACGGGAGGCAACGACTTTGGCAATGCTGGATTCGGGTTCAATGATCAGGGATTCGATAATGCTGGGAAATATGGTTTCAATGCTCAAGGCTTTGGGCAAGATGGTTATGGTGTGGCCAATCAGGGCTACGGAGGTTTTGGAAATGGAAACGGCGCTGGGTTTATGGCTTTTGGTCCTGCTGGAGGAGTTCAAGGGTACGGCAACAGAGGCCGAGGTCCGGGGATGAATCAGATCAGAGTTGGCCGTAATAATGGATATGATGGGTATGGAGCTGGAAATGGTATGTGGCAAGAAGATCAGCAGGAGGACGCTTTCTCCGGTGGAGGTTTCGAAGGGCCGATGGATGACTCCCAGAAGATCAGAATGCTGGAAGAGCAGATGAGGGGGGTCCTGAACCAAAGTGCTGTAGGCTTGGACATGGCAACAATGGGTCTGGTACCTGGCTTGAGGGTGCCAATCAAATTCAAAGCCCCTGCGTTTGATAAGTATAAAGGCGACACATGTCCGAAAGTGCATGTGCGGGCTTATTACAGAAAGATGTCTGCATACTCAACTGATGAAAGAATGCTAATGCATTTCTTTCAAGATAGTCTGTCGGGTCCTTCCCTAGAGTGGTATATGGGGTTGGAGCTAACCAATATCAAGACATGGAAGCAATTGGCGGAGGCGTTCGTAGCTCACTACAAGTATAACAGCGACTTGGCGGCCAATCGGGTCCAATTGGCGGGACTGTCGCAGAAGAAGGGGGAGAGCTTTAAAGAGTACGCGCAAAGGTGGCGCGATATGGCTGCCAGGGTCCGTCCTCCTGTAGAAGACAAGGAAATGAATGACATGTTTGTCGGCACATTCACAGGCTTGTTTCATGACATGCTGTTTCACACATCTCTGGCCAGTTTTTCAGACCTGATTCTGATGGGAGAAAAGATTGAACGTAACATTAAGCAAGGAAAATTCCAAGTTGAGGAATCAACTACATCTGGCAGTAATAGGAAGGCTTTTGGTGGGCGCCGTCAGGGCGAGGCAAGCGCAGTGTTTGGAGGCCGAGGCAGAGGTCGGAACCAATATCATCAGCCGCAGCAGGTGGCGAGTGTTACTATCCCGTACCAGCAACAACCACTTCAACAACAACAACCGTCTCAGCAGCAGCCAATGCAGCAGTAGCAGCCTCAGCAGGGGGCACAGCAGGCTCAGCGAAGATTCCAGGGTAGTAAACCGAGAAGAGTGTTTGAGAAGCCTCCCTCAAACTATGCAGATTTGTTGCAGACATTGTTGGGATTGAACTTGGTAGAGAAGAGAACTCTGGCACCGATAACGGGAGCTCCCCCGTTTGGTTACGATGCAAGCAGGCACTGTGAGTTTCATTCTGGGGCCCCAGGCCACGATATAGAGGGTTGCCATGCTTTTAAGCACGTTGTGCAGGATCTTCTGGACAATAAGACTATCAATTTCGGAACGGCAGGTCCGAATATAGTGCAGAAGCCCATGCCTAATCATGGGGCAAACGCCATTCTGACTGAGGAAGGGTTGAATCTGATTATGAATGTCGAAGATTTAAAGACGCCGCTGAGCGAGATAAAGAGCCGACTGTTGCAAGGGGGTGTTTACCCGGGATGTGACGAGTATTGCTTAGAATGTTGGATCCTAGCTGGAGGGTGTGATGATTTGAAGAAAGGCATTCAGGCTTTAATTGATGAAGGCACATTGCAGTTCGACCAAGCAGCAACTGAAGAGCCGGCAGGGGCAGTAGCAGATGATCAGAATCATGTGGCCACGGTAACGATTCCTCGAAAGACAATCACTATTGCAGCACCAGCTCAGCGACCACCGATCACCATAACTAAGGCCGGGCCGATCCCGTACGAGAACACGAAAGCAGTCCCCTGGTCATATGGGTCGGAGGTGTATTGCGACGGGATAAAGATTGATGTTAATAAGCAGCCAGCTGAGACTGTCGATAACGTTGTTGGTTCAGGAGGTATGACAAGGAGTGGTAGGATCTTCATATCGCCTGAGGTGGAGGCCGAAAGACTAGCGAAAGGAAAGGGGAAAATGGTTGATAATGTCCCAGTGCAAGCAAGCAAAAAAGAATCGGCATCGAAAGATGTAGAAGAGTTCATGCGCTTGATTCGAAAAAGTGATTATAAGATTGTGGAGCATCTGCAGTAGACGCCGTCCAAAATATCTATCTTGTCGTTGCTCCTGTGCTCGGAAGCTCACAGAAATGCTTTGTTGAAAGTCCTGGATACTTCTTTTGTACCCCAAGACGTCTCAGTAAATCAGCCGGAAGGAGTGTTGGCACATGTGAATGCAGGCCACAGCTTGGGCTTTACCGACTTTGACTTGACCCCGAAAGGGAGAGATCATAATATGGCGCTGCACGTATCTGTCGAGTGTAGAGGATCAGTAATGTCGCATGTATTGGTCGACACCGGATCATCTTTGAATGTGCTGCCCAAGAAGGCGATGATGAAACTGGATGTTAGAGGAATCTTGTGCACGCCCAGCGACTTGGTAGTCAGAGCGTTTGACGGCACGCGTAGAACAATCTTTGGATCGATCACATTGCCTCTGCAAGTAGGGCCGGAGGTGTTTGCAATGGAATTTTATATCATGGACATACAACCTGCGTACAGCTGCTTGCTTGGAAGACCCTGGATTCATGGGGCGGGGGCAGTCACGTCCACTCTACATCAGAAGTTGAAATATATGGTCGGAGACAGCGTAGTCACTGTATGCGGAGAAGAGGACATCCTGGTCAGCCATCTATCATCATTTAAATATGTGGAGGTCGACGGAGAGATCCACGAAACACCTTTCCAGGCATTTGAAGGGTTGCGCATCAAGGACAAAGGTCCTGGGCCGAGCAAAGTACCAGAGATAGCCGTCTCATCGTATAAAGAAGCTCAAGCTCTAGTGAAAGCAGGAGAAGCAAAGGGCTGGGGCAAAGTGCTGGACATTCCTGTGAAGATGGACCGGTTCGGGCTGGGATACCAACCGTCGTCGTCAACACCTGCCGTGGGGCCACCCCGTTTTAGATGGCCAATAACCATCTCTGCTAGTGGAGTATGTCATGAAACCATCAATGCTGCCTCGGAGTCTGACGAAGGAGACAACGACTGTGATATGGAGGCCTGGATTCAGCCAAGCACGCCAGGACAGGGATTGTGCAACTGGTCTATTCAGGAGCTTGTTCCTGTGACTCTTAAACAGTAATGCTTTGCTTTATTAATTGTCGAATAATCTGATGTCTTGCCCGGGGCATCGTGATTTGCTTAGGGCTGTGGTGTTATGAACATTGCGTGTTAATCAAATGGCGTTTTTTCATGTGCAAATACTGTAATCTCTGTCTTTCTTGTTTTATATTTTTCAATAAAATGGCAACGTGGTTATTCGCTTTATACGCATTTTGAAGCACTTAACCATTCCTTTTGCAGGATAACATTTTCAGATGACATCCTTGAACCACCTATGATTCGTCCCGACTTTGAACACCCGGTATTTCAGGCCAAAGAAGAGGTTGTCGAAGATGGCGACGTTCCTGAAGAACTGTCTTGGTTGGTGAAGCAAGAGGAAAGAGCCATTCTGCCTCACGACGAGGTCATCGAAATTATCAACTTGGGGTCGGAAGGGGTTGAGAAGAATATTCGTATCGGAGCTGCGCTGCAGGGCGATATCAAGCGAAGACTGGTTGAAATGCTCCGAGAGTATAGTGATGTATTCGCTTGGTCGTATGAGGATATGCCAGGGCTCGATACAGATATGGTCGTGCACCGTCTGCCACTGAAGGAAGAATGCCCGCCGGTCAAACAAAAGCTTCGCAGAACTCGACCAGATATGGCAGTGAAGATCAAAGAGGAAGTCCAAAAATAGTGGGACGCTGGTTTCCTTGCTGTGACAAAATATCCCTCATGGGTTGCTAACATCGTACCAGTGCCAAAGAAAGATGGCAAGGTTCGAATGTGCGTGGATTATAGAGATTTGAATAAAGCAAGCCCAAAAGACGATTTTCCACTTCCTCACATTGACGTGTTAGTTGATAATACCGCTCAATACTCCGTATTCTCCTTCATGGATGGCTTTTCAGGCTATAATCAGATTAAAATGGCGCCAGAGGATATGGAGAAAACCACTTTCATAACGCCTTGGGGAACATTTTGCTATAAAGTGATGCCCTTTGGTTTGAAAAATGTTGGGGCAACATATCAGCGTGCGATGACGACTCTTTTCCATGATATGATGCATAAAGAGATCGAGGTTTATGTTGACGATATGATTGCCAAATCCCAGACGGAGGAAGAGCATCTGGTGAATCTGCTGAAGTTATTTAAAAGGCTTAGGAAGTTCAGGTTGAGGCTGAACCCTAACAAATGCACCTTCGGGGTGAGATCGGGTAAACTGCTGGGGTTTATCGTAAGCGAAAGAGGAATAGAGGTCGATCCTGCTAAAATAAAAGCAATCCAAGAAATGCCGACGCCTAAAACAGAAAAAGAGGTGCGCGGGTTTTTAGGGAGGTTGAACTACATCGCTCGGTTCATATCTCACCTAACTGCCACGTGCGAACCATTATTCAAGTTGTTGAAGAAAGATCAAGCTGTAACGTGGAACGAAAATTGTCAAAAGGCGTTCAATAAAATAAAGAAGTATCTGCAGGAGCCTCCTATTTTGATACCCCCAGTGGCAGGTAGACCCTTGATCATGTATTTGACGGTTCTTGAGGGAAGCATGGGTTGTGTTCTCGGTCAACATGACGAGACAGGGAGAAAAGAGCATGCGATCTACTACTTGAGTAAGAAATTTACAGACTGCGAATCTCGATACTCAATGCTGGAGAAAACTTGTTGCGCACTAGCTTGGGCCGCCAAGCGTTTGAGGCAATACATGCTGAATCATACAACCATGCTCATCTCGAAGATGGATCCTATCAAATATGTATTTGAAAAGCAGGCGTTGTCAGGAAGAATTGCCCGTTGGCAGATGGTCTTGACTGAATATGACATTCAATACGTCTCGCAAAAGGCTATAAAGGGGAGTGTGCTGTCTGAGTATCTGGCAGAGCAGCCTATTGAAGATTACCAATCAATGAGGTTTGATTTTCCTGACGAGGATATCATGTACCTAAAGATGAAAGATTGTGAAGAGCCGTTGCCAGACGAAGGGCCAGAATTGGGTTCCAAATGGAAGATGATATTTGACGGAGCTGTGAATGCTTACGGTAGCGGAATAGGGGCAATCATCACTACGCCACACGGGTCGCACATCCCGTTTACTGCCCGATTGACCTTTTCCGTTACCAACAATGAGGCCGAGTACGAAGCTTGTATAATGGGGCTTGAAGAAGCCATTGATTTGCAAATCAAGAATCTGGACGTATACAGAGACTCAGCTCTGGTGGTGAATCAGATAAAAGGGGAATGGGAGACACGTCAGCCCAATTTGATACATTACATGAACTATGCAAGGAGATTGTTTCCTTTCTTCGACAAGGTTGAATTGCATCACGTACCGCGGGCAGAGAATCAAATGGCTGACGCTCTCGCCACTTTGTCTTCCATGTACAAAGTCAACTTCTGGAACGAGGCTCCCCGAATCATTATCTCTCGACTTGATAGACTAGCTTTCGTATTTGCTATTGATGAAGCATCCGATGACAAACCGTGGTATTTTGATATCCTTAATTTCCTGAAGAACAAAAAGTATCCGGCTGGGGCATCCAGTCAAGATCAGAAGACTCTCAGGAGGTTAGCGGGTAGTTTCTATTTGAATCCAGATGGTGTCTTGTACAGAAGAAACCACGACTTGGTGCTGTTGCGTTGCGTAGATGAAAGAGAGGCAAAGCTGCTCATGGAGGAAATACACGAAGGTACCTTTGGTACGCATGCTGGTGGGCATGCTATGACGAGAAAGCTGCTGCGGGCAGGTTATTTTTGGCTGACTATGGAGACTGACTGTTTCAAGTTTGCGAGGAAGTGCCACAAGTGCCAAATCTATGCTGATAAGATCCATGTGCCTCCGAGTCCTCTGAATGTGATGTCGTCGCCATGGCCATTCTCGATGTGGGGAATCGATATGATTGGAAAGATCGAGCCTACAGCCTCTAACGGGCATCGTTTCATCCTAGTAGCAATTGATTATTTCACCAAATGGGTGGAAGCGGCATCTTACGCAAATGTAACTAAGCAAGTGGTGGCCAGATTCATCAAGAGAGATATCATTTGCCGATATGGGATTCCCGAGCGGATAATCACGGACAACGGTTCGAACCTGAACAACAAAATGATGAAGGAGCTCTGTCAGAATTTCAAGATCGAACATCACAACTCCTCCCCGTACCGACCCAAGATGAATGGCGCTGTTGAGGCAGCCAATAAGAATATCAAGAAGATCGTTCAGAAAATGGTGGTGACCTATAAGGATTGGCACGAGATGCTACCTTTCGCTTTGCACGGTTATCGTACGACGGTACGCACATCAACCGGGGCAACCCCGTTCTCGTTAGTATACGGAATGGAAGCAGTGTTACCATTGGAAGTTGAGATCCCTTCTCTGAGGGTATTGCGAGACGTTCAGCTGGATGAGGCAGAATGGGTGAAAGACAGGTTAAACCAACTGAGTTTGATGGACGAGAAGAGGCTAGCTTCTCTAGCATACGGTCGCTTATACCAGAGCCGAATGAAGAAAGCATACGACAAGAAAATACATCCGCGAAGCTTTCAGACGGGCGACCTTGTGCTGAAAAGGATTCTCCCGCCGCAAGCAGATCACAGGGGCAAGTGGACCCCCAACTACGAAGGGCCATACGTTGTCAGGAAAGTCTTCTCAGGAGGAGCGTTGTTGTTGTCCACCATGGACGGTGAAGACTTTACGTCACCTGTGAATTCGGACGCAGTTAAAAAATACTTTGCTTAAAATAGACCCGCTGGACAGAAAAAAGAGAGTCCAGGCAAAAATGGGGCATCCTGGCGAACCAAAAACAGAATGAAAGGTTCGGGCAAAAGTTAGGGATAAAATTGAAAAAAATGTACACCCGCGAAGTTGAAAACCTACACTGGGCGGCTTCGGCAAAAAAGGGTATCCCGGTGAACTGAAAACCCGTAAAGGGCGGTTCACGCAAAAGTTAGGGATTTGAAAAGCAAATGACTGCGGTCCGGATTTGATATTGCGGGAGAATGCCTAAGGGATCGGTTATCTGATACAATCTCTTCAGAAGTGTGAATACCGAGAAAGCATTAAAGTCGGATGAGTCATAGGAGGATCAGTTCGTGGTGTTCGTCTGCATCCCGTTGCCGACATGTGTACAAATTTAATTTGTCAATATATTTATGCTTCTTGTGCATACCTGTATATTTACTTTGCGTAGCTTCCTCTTTTCAGGAGTTACCTCCCGTGTACAAAACTCCGCCCATTCAGGGGCCCAATCAATGAAATATGTTATTCAGTACTTGATGCTGGTTCTTTACTGTTTTGTGTATGATAAAACGCCTCAGCTTATTGAAACTAGCATGTGTATAACATCACTGGCCCTTGCCAACAATCGCTAAAGCTTTGAATTAACTGAAAATAACGTCACTAACCTGAATCAATTTGGTTGTATAGGCTTGTCTTGTCCTGTTTGTGTTGTTGCAGGATTCACCACCGTACAAGGAAGAGGACCAAGAGATTGCAATACCGAAAGACTTGATCTCCACGCAGGTCATGCATGTCCATCCTGAAGAAAGATAGAATTGCCCCCAGCTGGCCGTAGCTTATCCAAGAGGGAATTCTCCAGCCAAGTCATGTATTCTCAGCAGAATTGGAGATTCCAAAATCGTAAGGCTGTATTCAGACAGTATGGTGTCCCCAGAAGGATTCCCTTATTTCGAGCAGAGTTGGTTCAGCCGTAGAAGATTAATATTTGTGAGCTGTATTCAGGCAGTTTACCTTTCCTCGCAGGGTCATTTACTCTCTCCCAGCGGAGTCAGTTGATTTTCCCCAAGAGAATCATCCCATCCCCGGCGGATTTCTCTTCTCAGCGAGTATTCCTCCCAGTGGAACTCGAAGATTAAGGCTCTCCCCGGCAGAGTTAGTGTGGGTCATGGCATTTATTTCGTCAGAATACCGTGTGATATCCGTTCACTTTCCAGCAGAAGTCCAATCATACCAAGCGCATCTGCCACTCTCCAGCAGAGGTATATTCCCCAGCAGGATGTTACTTCAACGAGGTGTTTGGTTCAAGTTCCCATTTCCCAGCTGAGACGACTCCACCCTTCCAGCATTTATTTTGCTGGAATAACTCTGTAGCACATGGCTATCCCCATCGGAGTTGGCATTATCTTCAGCATTTATTTTGCTGAAGCAGTTTCTGTACCCAGCAGTTCGAGTCTGCATTTGCATCGGCATATAGTGCATTGGCATATAGTGTCATATTGGCATCGGCATATAGTGTCATACTTGCGTCCACCAAATAAAAGCGTAGCATTTCCATGTCGAATGGAGCATTGCATCGCCGTCAAACATACGCATTTTTGAAACATAAACCAGGTTGGTTAACTGTTTGTGTTCAAGTGTTATTTCTCTTGCAGGTGGGAGGGGTTCTTGCTCCAATAAATGAATAAACTTTCGAGGTCTCGATGTGAGACATCCCATGAAGCGTCAGCTTCAGCATTACTCCCCACAGAGTTATCATAATGAAGTTCTCTTTGTCTCCGAACAGAGTTATTTGTGAATTTCTCGTGTTTTCCCCGCCAGAGTCAGTAGGCAAAATCTCTCCTCATTCCCAAGCAGAGTTATTTGTCATCAGAAGGTTCATGAATCAGAATTTCAGAGGCTGCCGTCGGTTATCAGAACAGGCGCCCGGTAGTTTGGTTTCCAGATATCCCCAGTAGAGTCCGCTTCAAAGTCGCCGTCAGTGCTAAGAAGTTTGTGGTTTGGGGTCAATGGAGAAATGAGTCCTGACGTGGACAATTTATTTCCAGCAGATATCTCTATTTGTAATGGTGAGATGTGCGTCCTGACGTGGACAAGTTTATAGTTCTTCGTAATGACAAGATACGAGAGTCCTGACGTGGACCAAATTTATCCTTCTTCGTGTTGTTGGCGAAGTGTGTGACCTGACGTGGACGGGGTTATTTCCCTAGCAAGTCAAAGACGCGCAAGTCCTAACGTGGACAGGTTCTATTATTTCATCAGATGAAGATGTGAGTCCTTACGTGGACAAATCAAAATGCATTTCCTTACGTGGAAAGATTGAGTCCTTACGTGGACATATCAAGACGGGAGTCCTTACATGGACCAATCGTATTGTGGTTTCCTTACGTGGAAAAGATGGTGATTCCTAACGTGGAAAGGTGGGTCCTAACGTGGACGATATGGTCCTAACAGGGACAAGTTTGATTCCTTACGTGGGACGAAGATGCATTCTTTACGTGGAAAAGAGGGGGGTCCTCACGTGGACAGATCAAGATAAGATTGTGATTCCTTACGTGGAATGAAGATTGGAATCCTTACGTGGACGGACTAAGATGTATTCTTTACGTAGAAAGAAAATGGTTTCCTTACGTGGAAAGACGAGTTTATTCCTTACGTGGAAAGATTGAGTCCTCACGCGGACATATCAAAATTGATTCCTGACGTGGAAAGAAAGAGATTATTCCTGACGTGGAAGAGTTTAGTCCTGACGCGGACAGATCAAGAAGTTATTCCTAACGTGGAAGAAGAAGATAGATTCCTTACGTGGAAAGTTTAGTCCTGACGTGGACGGAAAGAAGAAACGGTATTCCTTACGTGGAAAGAGGAAGCATTCCTAACGTGGAAAGAAAGATTGATATAGTATTCCTCACGTGGAAAGATTGGGGTTCCTTACGTGGAAAATTTGTGATTCCTAACGTGGAAGAGTCTATTCCTAACGTGGACGATTTATCTCTGACGAGAAGGCAGACGAGCCGTCCCCAGCAAAGTTGTTGAAGTTTTTCCGAGTTGACAGCAGATAGAGTCCTGGCATGGACAAGCAAAGGACGAAGTTTACGATAATTCAATCTTTTTCAGGATGATGAGAAGAATCCCCAGCACGGTCGCACGAGATCAGTGGGTTACTGTAACGGTTAGATTCAGCTGATGAATGTCGTTCCCCGAGCAGCGGCGCAGGTTATTTCTGCGGTTGGCAAATTTCTGGTTCCACTGGTATTCAACCGTCTCGTACCGCGAATGTCTGAAGGCTCCGGGCTCTTCACCCAATCGGGTCCAAGTCGCTTGAATAGGGGCAGCTGTTGCACCCTAAAATTTGCCCAACCTTATTCACTGGGTTTATGTTTCAATATCATTAGCATTTGCATATAGAGTCATGTACATAGCCTAACCATCTGCATAGCAAGTCATCCAGCAGGGGGCCAATCATTATTATCATCTCTATAGGCCTATCAAGAGGTTATTATCCTAATTCAATCTCATTCAAGTCATCAGAAAAGAATTTGGAAGCTATCAAGTCAATGGATCAAGCAGTTCATCTATCTCCTAACTAAGGGTGTCTAAGGATCAACAAAGAAATGGTGAGCTGTGAATTGAAGGCATGGGGAGTATCTAGACATCTTGGAGGACTTAGAAAGTCATTTGGAGAAGGAGACAGGTCATTGGAGTAGACACAAGAGTTGTGGATGAAGACAGTCAACTAGGGTTTCATCTGGGTCAACCCTAGGTCAACCCTAGGTCAATTGATTGATTTAAGGGCATTAAGGGCTATTGAAGAGATGTGGGGTTCATTATTTGACATGGAGAATAAAGATATGGTGATATTCCAAGAAGAAATCAAGAGAAATCAAGGAGAAGAGGAGTTTCTAAATTAGGGTTTCTGTGTAAAATCCCCTAGTTTAGGTCAAATTTCCAAGCCAGATAAGTCAAAATGCAAGCTTCAAATGGATCCTTGGCCAGCATGAAACTTGTAGAGGATCTCAAGACCTTTAATTTTAGTGGTGTAAGACATCAAGGAGATTTATAGAACTCAAGTTATGGTCCTTGCAAGTTACAGGTCATCTGAGGTATCTGAAGTTTTGTCTGTGAAGGTGACTTGACTTCAAAGCAATTTTTACCCCTCAAGGAGATTTCAAATGGATTTCTGGTCAACATAAGAGTTGTTCCTTATTGTCTTAGCTTTCTATAATGGTATAGTATGCCTTCATATGATTTGTGGAACTCTACTTATGGTCTTGGCAAGCAAAGGGTATTTTGGTCATTTATGAATTACAGGTCATTTTAACCTATGCCCAAAACTCATACAAGGAGGCCTCAAATGGAAAAACTTACAACATAAAACTTGCTCCAAATGACATTTTGAGTCTAGAAAAGTGACCATGAGAGATTGGAAAGATTCATAGCACAAGGTTTCAAAATTGTTGAATTTAATGAAGAAAAATGGACTTAAAAATGAGATTTTTCATATTTTGGCCAAATGAAGCAAAATTATAGGTCATTTTGAATGGAAAGATCATTTTAAAGACATTGGCTAAAGTAGAATTTTGAGCTTAGTTCATGTTTTAAGAGTTATCCATGGTTGCTTACAATGAAAGAAACATAAACCAATTTCAAGGGAAAGAATGCAAGGGAAACTTCTCCAAGGTTCTAGGAGTTTCTAAACCCATGTATATATTGATATGAAGAGCTTCATGCCAGGGTTGGTGCTTCCATTTGTTCAAAACCCCAAATTTTCCACACTTTATCATTTTTGCATAAGCTTTCCAAAATCTCTATAATCTCCATCAATCTTCATATCTTTGGATTGAATCTTCATCATCATCATTCAAACACCATGATTCATATCAAGAATTGGCTGAATTGATCAAGAATTGTACCATTCATATTTTTCATTCCAAGTTGCATTTTCATCCAAACTCCATTAAAACTTCATCTACCATTCCAATTTCTGTTATCATCATCATCCACCATCATCATAGGGTATTTGGCAAAGGAAAGTGGAAGGAATTCGTGGCTGGAGAAGGAGATCCAAGTTTAAACTCCAACTTGCATGAAGAGTGGGATAGAGTGATTCACAAGGATTGATCAAGAACCATTGCAAACAGAAGCATACATAGTCATTGAAGATCACTTGCAGCAAGTACCAAGGGTTGAATTGGAGTCTAACCACCATTGCCATCATCACTTGCAAGGTATGCATAATCTTTCGAATCTCCTCATTTATGCTGTTGTAGATCATGTGGTTAGGATAGGAGTGTTTAGAGACCATAGGGGAATGATTCTTGAAATCTAGGGATAGTTTTGTGAAGATCCATGGCAGGTTACCATTTCTGTAAGCTCCAAGACCAAGCTGTGTATTGGATTATAATTGATATGATCAGGCATAGAATGATGAGGATAGCATGTGGAGTAACTGTAGATCATCAGGTTTGAGTTCTGGAAAAGTGGATATCAGACGAGTATGGTGAACCCTAACTTGCGTGTCCTCTGTTTGGGATCCACAAGGAGAATTAGCAAAAACTAGGACCAGGCATGAATTCCTTGTGTTTAGTAGATCATTTTAGGGCTTTGGATTTTTCATTTTCATCAAGGGAGCATGGAGAAAGATCGAGTGGAATTTTCGTGCATGAAGCATGTTTCTGAAACCCTAAATGGATAGAGGAAGAAGACGACGCGTATGCCCTTGGATCTGATGAAGATGTTTGACTTGACCAAGAATCGGACGCTCCATATTCAACCTGAGATTTGGTGGGAAATTTTAAATATTGAAACGCGCCATTTCATTTAATAGAGGGAATTGGGCTCAGCTTGCTATACACCCCCCCCAATTTGATGGGCCCAACGCGCTGAACTTGATCTTCTTACTATTCTTACCCCCTCCCTTTACTTCTTTCTATTTTCTTTTTCAATTTCTTTTTATTTTCATTCATTTTTGAAAATTCATAACAAATTAGAAATTGCATATTTTTAATTCATTCTTTTTTTAACATTTTCTTTAAAAAGTCAAGAAAATTATAAAAAATAAAAATTGCATTTTATTTTTTATTTGATATTTTCCCCATATTTTCCAAATAAATAGCATTTTAATGAGTTTCATGTCATACATAAATTTGTTAATTTTTGTTCTATTAATTGCTTTAATATTTTGTGTCCATTCTTTTTAGGTTGTTTAGTTTAGATGTTCAACTTGTAAATGCAATTTAATTCATATTTTTAGAAATTAATTTTAGGTGTTTAGTTTAGGTGAGAACAACATGAACAAACTAGGGTTTTGGGTGATAACTTAGGAGAATTAATTCATTTCCCTTAGGGCTTAGAGTTTGAATAGGTTAGCTATGGGCTTATATGGGCTATGGGTAGTTATTAGATCCCCTTAGAAAAAGTCAGGATTCCCCTACTACTATTAATGTACTGTATATGTCTGATTGACTGGTGTGGTGTGCCCTCTGGGGATTATTGCTTGTCTGTGTGGGTATTGGGGTTGCTTGGGGACTTGGGAGAGCTGAAGACTTGTGAAGATGAAGCCATTGGAGATCCAGAGATTGAAGTTCAACTTCCAGAGTTGAAGAGGAGTTTCCTGCTAGCAGCTGTTGTGGAGATTAGGTTTTAGGAGCTAGGCAGAGCTCTAGGTTAGAAAGCTTGTTTCTCAAACATGGATTGCCTTGTCTGCATCCATTCTTCTCTGTGATACAGAGTCTCTCTAAGACACTCACCCCCTTTCTTTGGAAGGCTTGGTGATAGTGTCTAAGAGATAGAACTCTTGAGAGAAAATGTCATATGTGTTAGAAGCAGTCTGTTCACCACCCTTGGTAGTCAACTGATTGTTTAACACCCAATTCACTCTTGTGACTGATCCCTCATCCTGGAGGTTTGAACTTGAAGAAAAGCCATTGTAGATAAAAGACTGATGATCAAAGCCCTTGCCTGAAGGCCATGAAGATGGAGATTGATGCTTGTTGAAGCCTGTAGCTGATTGGAGATTATTTGAAGCCAGATGTTGATTCAAAGTTGCTGAAGCTGTTTGTTTTATTGCTGTATTTCATTTCTGCTGTATTGTTTGGTTTTCCTGACTGTATTGTTTGCTGTTTAACCTGTTGGGTTGAAAGTGAATCCTGTTCACTTTTGCCTATTGTTTTCTAGGTTCGAGGTTGAGTGGGACTCCCTTGCCTCGCTTGTATTGTTGCATCCATGCATTTTACCGCTTTACTGTATATATCTGCTATTGTTTCTGTTTCCGTCTGTTCCCTTAGGATCTCTGTTTCTCTATGCAAGGGAGGAGCATGATAGACACTAGGTCTTAATCCATGCATGATAACATTAGGTTAGTTTGATTCCCTTTGCAACCGTAGGTTAGAGTTCTGTCTCTTCTTTCTCAAGGGAGGAGCATGATAACACTAGGTCTTAAAATCAATCAAGACAAGCTTGTGTCGTGTGTAGCCCGAACTATGTTTCCTCTGATCTTTCATGCTGTATGAAAGTACGTAGGCATAGGATACGATATCCTAGCGAGCAACCTTCCCCTCCTTTCCCGTAGGTAGGCGAACTACGTTGACTCTGATTTCTCGTTCCAGTCGAGAATACGTAGGCATAAAGTGCGATACTTTGCCGAGTCACCTTTTTCTTTCTTTTTAGCCCTTAACCCATTAGTTTAGATAGAATAACAATCCATACCCGAAAACAAGCGTGGATCCCGTCGAGTACGAAGGACGTGAGGGGTGCTAATACCTTCCCCTTGCGTAACCGACTCCCGAACCCAGGTTTTGGTTGCGAGGACCATACCTTTTCCCGTGTTGTGCGAGGTTTACTCTGAGCGTTTCCTTTCCCTCCCGTGGGATAAATAACGCACGGTGGCGACTCTTCTGTTCAGCCGACGCCGATTTTCGCAGTAGCGACACTTATGATATGGGTTCTCTCAAGCCCCATATACCATTCCAAAGACGCTCCTGCCAGACTATCTTGGAAAAAATGCATTAACAACTGTAATACCCCAAATTTTGCCCTAAGATTTGTCGTCGCATTTCATTGCATTTAATCAATTACTAACAAATTTGTGTACTCGTTTGACTTTTTGCAGGTAAATATCATATGGCATGTATTTTTTTTCTAAAAAGTAAAAATGGCACAATTGGCAAGAGGACATGTGTAAGGAGTTGTGAGTGTGAGAGGTTGAGAGTTCGAATCTCACCTTTGCACTTTTTGTTATTATTTTTACTCTAAATTTTTCTATCTTTCAATAAAAATATCCAAAAAATCATAAAATAAAAAATATTGGAAAAAATTTTGTTCTTTCTATAATATTTTTGATTTTAGGAATCAATAGGATTATTAGTTTTTATTTTAAGTTTATTTTAATTATTTTAAATTATTTAAATTTTATTTTTTCTTAACTAATTATTTAGTTTGGGCTTTAAAATGGGCTTTAGGGACATTATTGACAATTTGGTGTTAACCCTAATTTGTTCCCTATATATACATGTGTTGCCTTGTTGAAAAAGGGGAGAATGAAAAAACCTAAGAGGATTGAGTGCCGTTTGCCGTTATTTATTTTTCTTCTTCATCCATTACTATTGTTTCTTTTTCTTCATCGTTTACCGTTATTTTCTTTTCCTTCATCTATTACTGTTGTTTCTTTTTCTTCATCTTTTACCGTTATTTCTTTTTCTTCATCTATTACCGTTATTTCTTTTTCTTCATCTATTACTGTTACGTTTATATATATAATTTTTAAATTGTTAGAGTTTATATATATATATATATATATATATATATATATATATATATATATATATATATATATATATATATATATATATATATATATATATATATATATATATATATATATATATATATATATATATATATATATATATATATATATATATATATATATATATATATATATATATATATATATATATATATATATATATATATATATATATATATATATATATATATATATATATATATATATATATATATATATATATATATATATATATATATATATATATATAAGATTAATTTTTGATCGAATTATGTCGATACGATGTTTGCACATTTGTGTGCATGACGCGTGACATTTGTGTTAGTTCGATCTGGTTGCGATGATCGCATTTTTGTGTGAGCAATAATACTATTTTTTGCTTAATTTCTTTTTCTTTGCGATAAATTTTGTTTCGTCCGATTTAGATCTGGTTGCGATGAGCGCATTTCTGCGTTAGCAACATTGTTGGGTTATTTGGCACATTTAAAATTCATTATTGCTTTATTATTATTATTATTATTATTAGTATTATTATTATCATTATTTATTATTATTATCATTATTATCATTATTATTACCATTATTATTATTATTGTTATCATTAATTTATTAAAACTTGTTATAATATAAAAATCTGTTTTTTAAAATAAATAACATTAACATCTTTTCCAAATTAATATGAAAACCTATTATTTTTAAGAAAAACTTTTTTTTTAGATAAATTTAAAATAATAACTAGAACTGTTATTTATTTTATTTTATTATTGTTCAATTCAAATTTCATTATCATATTGTATCTGCTCCTCTCATGTAACCTCGCGAACTTAACAATCGCTCTTTAAATTCTGCCTTTAAATTTCTGCTTGCATGGTTTAAATTATGACATTATCTCTCTGTTTGCATGATTCAATTATCTCACGCGTTTACCATTATTTTTGTCACATTGCACACATCCGAAGGTTAGGTCTAACTGTTTGGCCGCCACGCCAATAGTCCTCAAAACTTCAAACCCTTACAAACCCTAACTTTTCACAAATGTCTCGCCGTGGACAAAATTACAAAACTACCCCTAGCTTTAGGTCAAAGAGTCTCCGCACTCATTTTAGGGTTTCCCGCCGCGGAATCCCTAACCTAACCCTAATGCACTTAACAATTTATAACATAGAGATCGGAGTTTAAGACTCCATGTAAGCGTGTCCTTAAGATGCGTCTATTCCCCTTGAGACCTTGACCACAGTCAAGAAGTCTCTAACCTCCCTTTTGAGGGGAACTACAGTTACTCTGATTCCATTCCCGTAAGGATATGTAGGCACAAGATGCGATGTCTTGCCGAGTAAACTTAGAATTAACCCCTAGGTCTCTTTTAATTTTCAATCCTTTGTATATACCCTTAAGCAAAATAATTAATGAAATAAATAAAAAAAAATAAACAAAAGGTTCCCGTAGAGTACTACGGAAGTTTAGGGTGCTAATACCTACCCTAAATTTAACCAACCCCCGAACCTTAGATCTCTCCCTTTTAGGTTTTTCCTTTCTTTAACCTTTCCTTCGGATAAATCAAAGACTGGTTGTAAATGAATTAAGATTCAAGTTAATCAATAGCTTGACATCCAAATTTCACCGCAACAGAAAATGGCGACTTCACTGGGGAGTCCTAACTATTGAGGGTTATCCCTATTTTGTTTATTTTTCTTTATATATTTGTTTTATTATATATTTTGCTCACTTGTATATATATATTGGGGTACCTTACTTGGAGTTACTGTGTTGTGAGATAAGTCCTACACCCGGACTTGAGCGACCTTATGATAGGATGGCTGATATATTCGACGAGGCTTATAGGGAGTGAGTCCCGACTAAGCTAAATCGAGAATCACCGCTCAGTTGAGACACTTTCGAAAATGGTTCGGTTGATCGAGTGTAGTCGTGAAAACTTTTACCGTTATCGATTGGAGTCTGTGATACTGGGAACCGTAGTACCTTTACACCATCTTGACCTTATATAGGACGTAGTGCGGGAACTATATGGGAGTAGTCCTACAATGGTTGCTACGCGATGCTACACTTAAAAGAGGTTCTCTTAAGAATATTATCGACCCTTGAGTCAGTCGAGAAGTTGATAATATCCAAAAGATGGGCTGATGACTTTGGGCACTTTTTAGAACCCTTGTTCTGCAGGTACAATTAACCTATAGTACACACCACTTTGGGAAGGGTAGACCTTGACTCCCTTCATTGTTCCTCTAACTTAGGACCTTTTGTTTGCTTATGTGTATTTGTGCTTCGCATCCATAAAGCATCATATCATTTCTAGTTTCAAGGAATTCAGCAGTCCTTTGCAAATTCGAAAAGCCTTACATTTTAAAGTCTAAAATTTTTTCTAACTTTCTTAAAAAGCAATATTCGCAATCGACCGTTGAAATTCTTGAAACCATTGCATGACATCAGCATCACATTTTTGCATTGCATTTATCCCCCAGTTTCTCCTTCTTGGTCCTATCGTCTTCTAGTGTACCTTTGAGTCATCAAGCTGATTCCTCGACACAGATATCAGACCAGAAACGGAACAGGAGTCACTTTGATCCTATTCTCATGACTTACACAGAGCTATATCCTGACTTAGTCCGGCAAGGACTGATTACTACAAAGGCTTTACCACCTCCTCTTAATCCTCCGACTGGATTTAGGGCTGATCTCCATTGTGCTTCCCATGAGGGTGCCCTAGGCCATGACTTGGAGCATTGTTTTGCATTGAAGGCTAGAGAATGTGAATTGGTTAGAACTGGAATACTTGATTTTACAGACAGTCATCCGGATGTTCAGAAAAATCCCTTGCCAGTACATCAGAAATGAAGTTTCGTCACTAGGCCTTTTGTTTCTCGTTGTTTGCACTTTCCTTATTTTGTTTAAGTTGTTTGCTTTTAATTATGTTTGTACTTTCATTAATGAAATAAGCATTGCGACTTTTGATTCAATTCATTTCCGTCCATTTATTTGCATCTTTATGCTTTATTTTTCAAATGTTTACTTCTTGTCCAAAATTTTGATATGCTAAGATCGGAGGGAGGATGACGAAAACGTTATACCCATAATTGCTGTCAGTATGCTTTCAATCAAACCTTGTTGACGATGTAAGGCATTGTTTCAATTCCCAAACACTGGATAAATAAGGAAGTTAATCCCTCGTTACCCCCTTCGAGCCTAGAAGTTGGAGTTTCTTTCGTTACAAAAAACCCACAATTTTAACCTTGGGATGGGTAGTTCTCAGTTAACTTGGTTGTGTGTTCATACGATACACCTTTCATTAACAAATTTTCCTTCGCACACGTCAAACAAGTGTCGAAGATGTTTTCTAATCAAAAGGTCGATGATGGTTCACCGTAATCATTAAAATCAAACAGTCACTTTCCTTCACACAAAAAAATAATATAAAAAAATCAAAAGAAGCCCGCTAAGTCAAAACCTATGAAGGAGACTTAGGCAAAACTGGGGCATCCCGCTGACTGTAAACTCTAAAATAAACAGTTCAGGCAAAATTTAGGGATAATACAAAGAGATTTTTAAATCCTTATCTTGAAAATCCTCAATGTCAAAACAATCAAATGTTATAGGGGAGTAGTGGCTTCCTTTTCATAGGTCCCTTTGACTTCTGAATCATCACTGCTACGATCAATGAAATCCCTAACTTATGGGAACCTGAATGCATAGTATGAGTTAACTGAGCATAGGACTGAAGATCATCACGTAGATTGGGTGGGTACAAATAAATCTTGAGCCTTTATCTTTTGTTTCATAAACCGTGAACCAGGCCATGTTACAACCCTCAAAAGACCTAATTGAAGCAAGGTCATTTTGAAAGTATACTACAGCAAGGTTGCGTAACCTGACTCCTAAAGATCTTTGTGAATCATTTATTTTGGCAGTACACCTTTGTTTTAAACTTTGAGCGTCTTGAACCGTTGTGTTCTGACTAACGACTCATGTATTTTCCATCTTTCAAAAATAATTTTGATTTCAAAAGTCGCATGAACTTTGCATTACCATGTTTGTATGAATATTTTTGTTTGCAAACTGGCTTTCCTCTAAGGAATTTTCAAACAATGAGAAACTTGGTCAAGTGATCTTATCAGGGGCAAGTTCCTTTTACATCCTGTCAAAGAATCAGTTCAAGATTTGTTCAAGGCAATATCTTCTCAGATTTGGTTAATCCAGAGAATTGTTCAAGACTAGACTGGGGCAAGCCCTCCGAGGATACAGCAAAACAGTCGATTCCACGAATCAGACAGCTGAAGCAATTATCAATTCATTTGACCTGGGGCAGTTTACTTGCATAATCCCCAAGCAGTTATTCATCATTCCTACAGTGACTATCAACTTGATACAGTTTAACAGAATGACAGTGATCTCCGTGTTGAGGAATCAGTCCTCCAGTTTTGTCATCTCACAGAAAGAGTCGAGTCTTGTCGTTGACGTCTGCATTTGCATTTGATCATATGTCATAGCATAATTCCTATACATGTGCACATCTTGGGTGCTTTATTCCCCATTTACCTCTCTATCTTGGGTGCTTTACTCCCCATTTACATTTCTATCTTGGGTGCTTTACTCCCCATTTACATTTCTATCCTGGGTGCTTTATTCCCCATTTACATTTCTATCTTGGGTGCTTTACTCCCCATTTACATTTCTATCTTGGGTGCTTTATTCCCCATTTACCTCTCTATCTTGGGTGCTTTACTCCCCATTTACATTTCTATCTTGAGTGCTTTACTCCCCATTTACATTTTTATCTTGGGTGCTTTACTCCCCATTTACATTTTTATCTTGGGTGCTTTACTCCCCATTTACATTTTTATCTTGGGTGCTTTACTCCCCATTTACATTTCTATCCTGGGTGCTTTACTCCCCATTTACATGTCTATCTTGGGTGCTTTACTCCCCATTTACCTTCTATCCTTGGGTGTTTTATCCCCCATGTACCTTTATCCCGGGTGTTTTATTCCCCGTTTACCAGATATTCCTGGGTTTACCTAACATCATGGTGTTTTACCCCCATTTACTTTTTTTTCCCTGAGGTCGTGTTTTACTCGCGTCTTACCTTATGGGCAAAATTTATTTACTTGGCATCATGGGTGTTTTATCCCCATTTGCGTTTTTCTCCTGAGCTCGTGTTTTACCCGCGTCTTACCTTGCGGACAATTTCTAATTTACTTGGCACCTATCAACAATTATGTGTCGTGTCTATCCAACGTTCTTCCAGATATGACATGTCTTCTTCCCTAGTGCAATTCCTCGATGGGTCGTCCCCTGTGACGTTGTTTCGTCTATATCCGTGCATTTGTCATTTTCATCATACGCATCATATCAAATTCATATCATATTTAGCATTATAGTTCGTTTTGTTTTGTCCATATCATTGCATAGCACTGCGTCTAAAGGCAAAATTTTCGGTTATCTGTATTTAAATCCCTCCACCATGATTTCTCGAGTCTCCGTTGCTCAAATCACCCGGTGAAGTTATTTAAATAGGGGCAACTGTAATACCCCAAATTTTGCCCTAAGATTTGTCGTCGCATTTCATTGCATTTAATCAATTACTAACAAATTTGTGTACTCGTTTAACTTTTTGCAGGTAAATATCATATGGCATGTATTTTTTTTCTAAAAAGTAAAAATGGCACAATTGGCAAGAGGACATGTGTAAGGAGTTGTGAGTGATATTGGAAAAAATTTTGTTCTTTCTATAATATTTTTGATTTTAGTAATCAATAGGATTATTAGTTTTTATTTTAAGTTTATTTTAATTATTTTAAATTATTTAAATTTTATTTTTTTCTTAACTAATTATTTAGTTTGGGCTTTAAAATGGGCTTTAGGGACATTATTGACAATTTGGTGTTAACCCTAATTTGTTCCCTATATATAC
Source organism: Lathyrus sativus (assembly GCA_963859935.3). Lineage (NCBI taxonomy): Eukaryota > Viridiplantae > Streptophyta > Magnoliopsida > Fabales > Fabaceae > Lathyrus > Lathyrus sativus. The sequence goes on along the minus strand of OZ012735.1, from coordinate 330,038,703 downwards.
ATGTGTTGCCTTGTTGAAAAAGGGGAGAATGAAAAAACCTAAGAGGATTGAGTGCCGTTTGCCGTTATTTATTTTTCTTCTTCATCCATTACTATTGTTTCTTTTTCTTCATCGTTTACCGTTATTTTGTTTTCCTTCATCTATTACTGTTGTTTCTTTTTCTTCATCTTTTACCGTTATTTCTTTTTCTTCATCTATTACCGTTATTTCTTTTTCTTCATCTATTACTGTTACGTTTATATATATAATTTTTAAATTGTTAGAGTTTATATATATATATATATATATATATATATATATATATATATATATATATAAGATTAATTTTTGATCGAATTATGTCGATACGATGTTTGCACATTTGTGTGCATGACGCGTGACATTTGTGTTAGTTCGATCTGGTTGCGATGATCGCATTTTTGTGTGAGCAATAATACTATTTTTTGCTTAATTTCTTTTTCTTTGCGATAAATTTTGTTTCGTCCGATTTAGATCTGGTTGCGATGAGCGCATTTCTGCGTTAGCAACATTGTTGGGTTATTTGGCACATTTAAAATTCATTATTGCTTTATTATTATTATTATTATTATTATTATTATTATTATTATTATTATTAGTATTATTATTATCATTATTTATTATTATTATCATTATTATCATTATTATTACCATTATTATTATTACTGTTATCATTAATTTATTAAAACTTGTTATAATATAAAAATATGTTTTTTAAAATAAATAACATTAACATCTTTTCCAAATTAATATGAAAACCTATTATTTTTAAGAAAAACTTTTTTTTAGATAAATTTAAAATAATAACTAGAACTGTTATTTATTTTATTTTATTATTGTTCAATTCAAATTTCATTATCATATTGTATCTGCTCCTCTCATGTAACCTCGCGAACTTAACAATCGCTCTTTAAATTCTGCCTTTAAATTTCTGCTTGCATGGTTTAAATTATGACATTATCTCTCTGTTTTCATGATTCAATTATCTCACGCGTTTACCATTATTTCTGTCACATTGCACACATCCGAAGGTTAGGTCTAACTGTTTGGCCGCCACGCCAATAGTCCTCAAAACTTCAAACCCTTACAAACCCTAACTTTTCACAAATGTCTCGCCGTGGACAAAATTACAAAACTACCCCTAGCTTTAGGTCAAAGAGTCGCCGCACTCATTTTAGGGTTTCCCGCCGCGGAATCCCTAACCTAACCCTAATGCACTTAACAATTTATAACATAGAGATCGTAGTTTAAGACTCCATGTAAGCGTGTCCTTAAGATGCGTCTATTCCCCTTGAGACCTTGACCACAGTCAAGAAGTCTTTAACCTCCCTTTTAAGGGGAACTACAGTTACTCTGATTCCATTCCCGTAAGGATATGTAGGCACAAGATGCGATGTCTTGCCGAGTAAACTTAGAATTAACCCCTAGGTCTCTTTTAATTTTCAATCCTTTGTATATACCCTTAAGCAAAATAATTAATGAAATAAATAAAAAAAAAATAAACAAAAGGTTCCCGTAGAGTACTATGGAAGTTTAGGGTGCTAATACCTTCCCTAAATTTAACCAACCCCCGAACCTTAGATCTCTCCCTTTTAGGTTTTTCCTTTCTTTAACCTTTCCTTCGGATAAATCAAAGACCGGTTGTAAATGAATTAAGATTCAAGTTAATCAATAGCTTGACATCCAAATTTCACCGCAACAACAACTTCTCATCGTCAGAGTATGCTGACATTTTTTTGAAGTATGCCTGAATATGTACTTTAGGACATGTCGTCCCATTGTACTTGTCAAAATCTGGCATCTTGAATTTTGGGGGAATTCTGACCCCGGGAATTAGACCAAGATCTAACATATCGAGACCCAAAGAATTTTGGTTCTAATAGGACTTCATCTTTTCCTCAATCAGCTTAAACCTTTTGTCAGCCTCAGATGGCAAACCACCTTCCATATCTGTCATAGAAAAGCCATCATCCTAATGATCTCCCCATTGAGGGCCAGCTTCCCCGTGTACTGCACACACACTTCCACCAGCAACATTTCCAGTTTCATTAACAGCATCTCCGCCGAGAGGTATGAAGACAGTAGTAATATTATTGCCTTATGGAACAATGGCACCAACAGATGGAGGAATAACACCAACTCCTCCATGTAAAACACCCTCTTCATTAACCCGTGCTATCAGAGGTTGGACCATAGTCCTTAATTGTTCTTGTCTGTTAGCCACATTCTGCATTAGCTCCATAAACTGGGCCACATGAGCCCTGACTTCCTGCAATTTTGCCTGAACTTGATCCATAATCCTTTGCTGATTCCCTCGAGTTAAGTATCTATGGAAAATGAACTCCTCAATCCTGTTACTGAAGAAAACCAAGTAAAGGTAAGAACAAAAGGCCACTGTAGACACCTGCGATGCAAATGAAAATGCAACATGCAACATGCAAACATGTCTATGTATTTACAAGGAGATCCCCCCTTGATTCCGGTTTCAATATACATGAACAGTAAAGATGGATAAGAATACCATAATAATCTTCTCATAGATCAAGTAAAGCTAAGTCAATACACATCAACAAATGAGAAAGATCTGAATACAAAAAGGTATTAATCTTATCCAAAAAATCTCGTGATGATCAAGATACAAAAGAAGAGAACTACTATGACATATCAGATGATGATCCTCCCCAACAACCATGCTCCTTGCTCCAAGTATGAGCCTCCTTGAGCATCATCTTCGTGTCTGGATGATCTGGTCTAACAACCAATTCTCTGATAAGGGTATCCCTTCTGTGTATAACATCTCTGAGACAATGATATGACTCTTCCCAAACATCTTAACCAAAGGCATCTTCCAACCTGGATCACTTCAAATCTACCCGGATCTTGAGCTCTTCAAGCGCTGATAGAGTCTCATGGAGTTTCTGCTTACTTGTGCATCTACATGATGATTCTACCGTCACTTCTATTTCTTTGACCTTGAGTTGCGCCTTCAGCTTATCAATTTGTCTGTGAAGCTAGTCTTCCCTGTTCTTGTTAGCAGTTACTGTAGCATTCCATTTCTCATTGAATTTGGATATCTCCAGATACGCTCTGTCTAAATCATTCTTTCTATGTTTCAAAATGCTATCAGAACTCTT